>CM028353.1:55795936-56040962 GCA_016618105.1 Dendrobium huoshanense
AAACAAAAGAGCAAGTACATGAAAACAGTTGAAGGGAGTGATCTCTCATCGCTTCCAAAAGAAGTGTAAAGGAAGAGCATCTGAGGCGAAGAATCTGACTCCACAACCTGTTAGGAGAAATAAGAAATATGTCAGACAGCCTGCCACTTCAGTACTAGTTGATGGATACCACTAGGCGCCACGCCCTCCTTCTTCCAAGACGGAGGGTATCGTGTTGACTGGGTTCGAGAGAGGCCACCATTCTGTTGGTAGACCCCCGGTACCCCCTTCCAAAGATGTAAGGTTGGTCTCAGTAGTTGTCAAACCAAAGGGGAATGAAACTCTAAAACATCTGGATATCAAGGGCAAGAGGCCCAAATCCCCTGAGAAGAAGTTTGTCCCAAAAAAGACTAAGTTGGAGAATTTACCACCACCTCCAAGAACCTCAAAGTTCATCCTCCAACTCTAATGAGTCCCAGTTAAATCTCCTCCAATTTTGATTGAGTCGATGGATGTTCAACCTAGTGCTCCAGTTGTTGCAGTAGATAGTTCTCTTGTAGTCAGTCCAGTTCCCGATTCAGTTATGATTCCTGTTGATGATCCGGTTGCTGACAGCGTAGATTTATGAGTCATTCCTAGGCTTCTTACACAAGAGTCTGAGGACCTTACCCTACCTGATGTAGGAGCTATTTCTCTACAAGCTCCTGCTTCACCTCCTGAGGTATATGTCCCTCTCCCTGTAGAGAATGCCACTTATCCGACTACCGATCTTGGGACAGTTGAGAAGGAAGAAATTGACCTAGATCTTGAGATATTAGAAGAGCTAGCTACAGAGTCACAGTCAGATCCTAAACTGAAACTTACAAAAATCATTGCCCTCCTGGATTCTGAAGAATTGTTTGATATGGCTGAGTAAAAAGGATACTTACCCCTCGATCGTAAGTCAATTAGGGATAGAACGGTCGAGGAGGTAGTTCAATAAATAAGAAATATTCTGTTAAACAAAGAGGGAATAGCTTCTTTTGATCCAGACCTGGATGACCTCCTTGGAGAGGAAGATGATTATGTTGGTAGCGTCTCCATGGTTGAAACTAGAGGTTCCAACAAGGAGGCCGAACCTGGTAGATGCCGGCTTGCTAAAGATGATGACCCACAGGTTGCCGGGTCCGATTCAGATGAGTCCGTAAGGGCTAGGGGTGAAGAGCATATTAAAGATTTGGAGAATCAGTTGACGACTATGATGTCACAAGTCAAAGAAATGCAAGAAAGATTTGACAAGTCAGAGCGGGATTCACTTAAGATTCAACAAACGGCTCAAGAGATTGAGGAAAGGGTTAGGAAGATAGAGTCTAGTTCGAAGCCCCCCGAGTCAACACTAGTGATTCCTACTTTCCTACTAGAGGCATCTCCAGCAGCACCTACAGTTTCCCCTGTTCCTTCAACTCTGCCTCAGAAGGATATTAAGCAATTGATTGAGGACCAGGTAAGGGAGGCCTTGGCCTTTTCTCAAGGAACCACATTTATTCCAAAGGGTAGACCTTACCCCAAAGAATATGATTCAGTTCCTTACCCAAAAGGTTTTGTACCACCAACTTTTAAAATTTTCACTGGAATAGAAAACTCGAGACAACATCTAGCCCACTTCAGAGCAAGTTGTTGCAATGCGGGTGGGTTAGATGCTCTACTATTTCGCCAATTTATAAGTAGTCTATCCGGCATTGCTTTTGAATGGTACGCTGATCTGCCCAATGGTTCAGTAAAAATCTTTAGCGATCTAGAAAACCTTTTCCTTAAAAGATTTTCTGGAGCGCAACAACGAACTACTGTGGGCGATCTTGTTGTTTAAAAATAAAAGCTGGGAGAGTCTCTGGTTGAGTACATCTTAAGGTGGCAAAATCTCTTGATGAAGTGTGAAACCCCAGTTGCAAGAGCAACATGCGGTAGAAATCCTCCTTAAGAATATCCACGGCCCTGTTGCTTTTCTCCTGAAGGGTTTCACCATTAAAACTTTTGAAAAACTTCTTAATAAGGCTAGCAATTTGAAGGAAGAGGCTCATAAGATGTCATTCCTACGAGAGCAGTTTGAAGATAAGAAAGGTCCTAGATTTGTTAAGACTTTTGAGAAAAAGGTAGTAGTGTCGGCAGTCGACAAGGGAAAAAGGCCAATGGCTAGTCAGCCCAGTGTTCCTCCACCACTGCCGCCACAGCCAACTCAGAGACAGCCCTTTCAGGTCACTCCCCAGTACACTAGAGACCATAACTATGTCCCTTTTAGAGAGATATTGTCAAAACCATATCCATTTAAGAGGGAACCAATTAAGAGGATTTTCAAGAGTCTGTTAAAGAAACTAGATTTTCAGCTGCCAGAGGTCAGGAGGTCTGAAGATGAAAGTAAGAAAGATGATCCCAAGTATTGTCCATACCACCGGATGCTTAATCACCCTCTTAAAGATTGCGTTGTGTTCAAACGTTGTCTTGAGAGGAACTACACCCAAGGTAACATCATAATACCTAAGGAATACTTGGTCGATCGAGAGAAAGCTTCAATTAAAACCATTTCAGGTAACCCTCTTAACTCTCCTTATTTTGTTGAAGATGGTTAGGACATTGCTTTGTATCTGGCACTTAAAAAGTCGATTAACAAGTCTTTTCGTCTTTCTCAACAGCTGACTATGATAGCCCAGGCCCCGATGTGGAAGGTTGTCTTGGACACTTCGCAGGAGGATGTTGAGCCACTTTCCTCTTCAGTAGTCACAGGAACTACTGTTAAATGCTTAAAAGAAAAGGAATTTGATTTTGTAGAGAGGAAGTGTGTAGATGAGAGATGTATTAGGATGGCGAATGGGGGTGTTAAAACCCTCTCCCCTCTTTTGTTATCTAACTTTTACTTTGCCCCATCAAAGACGAAGGGTCAAAAGATGAATAAAAAACATCCTTCTGCTTCTATCTTGATGATTAACCATGGAAACAAAATGCAAATTGATCACTCTCATGTTTTAAATTAAAGTTCCGATGAAGAAAATCTTAATATCAAAGAAATTGACCTTCCCGAATCAGCTATTCAAGAAGAGGTCGAATGTGAAGCTTTATCAGAAAGTGATTTCCCTCAAATCAATTTTCAAGGAAATTCTATCTTGATAGAACTTTCAGATTCTGACTCGCTTTCAGGAAATGATGATCCAACACCTATGGTGTGCGTAGACACTACCCCAGTTTGCCCTCCTGAAGATATCGAGCAGGTGCAACTTCGTGGCGGTAAAGTCTTACCCCCTAGGCTTCCGCCTCAAGAGAAAGGCAAGCAAATTCCCTTTGAAGATCTGAATCCAAATTCCCCTCAGCAACCAGACTTTCCTTTAATCCCTCCGGGTTTTGAGTCCGTCGTTCCTAAGGTTGATTACAACGTTTTAGCCCACCTTAGGAAGTTGCCAGCAAAATTAAGTATTTATGATTCCCTCCTTCTCTCCAAAAAAATGAGGGAGTCTTTAATTAAAGCGCTTCTCGACCCCAAGATTTGCTTAACCGAATTGGCTGCAACTTCGAAAGGTGAGGCATTCTACTTCAAAGAGGTTCCTGGAGTTACCTTTTCAGATGAAGATTTGCTCTTGAGAACTGCTGACCATAATCGTCCCCTCTACATCACTGTAGATGTGGGAAATTTTAAGTTATCAAGAGTTCTCGTTGATCCGAGTGCATCGGTCAACATAATGAACATAAAAACCCTTGCATACCTCAGAGTTGATACTAGCAAGCTCTCAACCGATAGGTTGGTACTTTGTGGGTTCAATGAAAAGGGCGAGAGGGCTTTAGGTTCAATCACCCTGCTCTTACAAATAGGAGATTTGAAAACTGAAGCTAAATTTCATATAATTGATTCGGCGACGTCCTTTAATGCCCTTTTAGGTAGACCTTGGATTCATGAATATAGAATGGTTCCATCAACCCTTCACCAATGCATCAAGTACCAACGAGATGGCATTGAACATATGATTAAGGGTGATCTGCAACTATTTTCTATTCAAGAAATTGGGATCTATGAAGATTCTACATATTTTGTTCCAAAAGGGTCCTCGTCCCGTTCTAAGTTAGAGATCAAAATTGCGGAGAAGTTGGTTGGACAAAAGTCCAATCAAGAGAAAGAAAAAGAAAAAGTTATTGATCAAGAAATGATACAATTAAGTAGTGAAGACGACTCTGATATCGTTGTCCTTAGGCCTCCAAACACATTACCTCAAAGAGGTGGGAGGATGGCCTTAAGGGCACGAGGTCGAGGTCGTGCTTCATCAGAGAGGAGAACAACACCTGTTTATATTGATTTGGAATCAGATTCCGACATTGAGTCCAATGACCAAGGTGCTTCCTTCTTCCTCAATTATAAAAATGCAAATACTTCTCCAAAATTTGATCTCACCTTAGAGGAGGACAGTGACATTGAGAAAGAAATTGTAAAGGTGAAAAGTGATGAGCCTGAATTAACAATGTACGAAAAGCTCAGTAGAAGGATTGAGGCCCTTTCCCTGACCCCACTGTCAGCTGGCAGGATTGTAGGGTTAGAAGTTAAAGTGCCCCCCAACTTGAATGTCAAAGTAAAGAAAGTCCAGAAATTCTTTCCTGGCTCCTCCTCCGCGAGGGATGAAAGTGATGTAACCCTTGAGAAGGCAGATTTTAATGAATTAATGGAATTACCTTTCGACTACTTCCCTATTTGTGTAAAAAATACTTTCTCTAAAGGTCTTGTACTATACCGATGGACTAAGAGTCAGGCCAAATACCACGAAAATATTTGGCAAGCAAAAATTAAGGATAATCCTACAAGTGGTATCGGCTTTGGAACCGTTAGTTCATTCGATGACGATGAGTATTGCCTAATGATAACTTACCATCTTTAATCGCCAAATGTCCCTACAGATCCTTTCTGTGCTCTTGATGGGCTCTGTTTGGAGACTTTAGATGATCCCGATGACCTTCAAGTTTGGGATGCACCCCCTGAATTAGAAGAAGAAATTAAATCGACAGTCGATGAATTAAAAGAAATTAACCTGGGAACCGATGATGACCCCCATCCAATCTTTATAAGTGCTCTACTGAGCGAGGGTGAAACCAAAAATTTGATCCAACACTTGTTTGAGTTTAGGGATTGCTTTGCCTGGACGTACGACGAAATGCCAGGTTTACCTGCTGAGGTAGCGGTTCATAAACTTGGAGTTCAGCACAATGTCATTCCTGTCAAACAAGTACCTCGATGCATGCGCTTAGAAATCGAGCAACAAGTCATTTCTGAAGTTAAAAAATTGGCCGAAGCTGGGTTTATTTGAGAGGAACAATACCCCTCTTGGGTGGCCAGCATCGTGCTGGTCCAAAAGAAAAACGGTCAAATTCGGATTTGCGTCGATTATAGGGATCTGAATAAGGCATGTCCTAAGGACGAGTTCCCTTTACCAATACCAGAACTCATGGTGGACATTGCCTCCTCACATGTCATTTTCTCATTCATGGACGGCTCATCAGGTTATAACCAAATCAAGATGGCCCCAGAAGATGAGAGAAATACTGCGTTCAGAACCCCTATTGGAATCTTTTGTTACAAGGTGATGCCGTTTGGCTTAAAGAATGTCGGGGCAACCTACCAACGGGCCATGACCCGTATCTTTGATGACTTAATTCACAATCAAGTTGAGTGCTATATTGACGATTTAGTTGCCAAGAGCAAGGTCAAAGAGGCTCACCTGTACGACCTAAGAGTTGTATTTGAACGGTTGCGCCACTACGATTTGAAAATGAATCCCTTAAAGTGTGCCTTCGGTGTCGCCTCAGGGAAATTCTTAGGATTCGTAGTGAGGCACCGCGGAATCGAGATCGACCCTGCTAAAATTGAAGCCATCTTAAATATGCCATCTCCTAAGAGCCTTACCCAGTTAAGATCTCTACAAGGTAGATTGGAAAATATAAGGAGGTTTATTTCTAATCTTTCCGGGAGATGTCAACCCTTTTCTGTCTTTGCGAAAAAATACATTAAATTCGTATGGGAGAAGAAGTGACAAAATGCTTTCGATAACATTAAACAATACCTTTCTAATCCGCCAGTTTTGGCAGCTCCAATTATGGGAAAGCCGTTAATTCTCTACACTGCAGTCTTAGATGAGTCTTTAGGCGCCCTGTTGGCTCAAGTCAACGACGAAGGGAAGGAGAATGCTCTCTATTACCTTACTCGAAGAGTTCTTCCTACTGAAATTTGATACCCATCAATTGAGAAGCATTGTCTTGCTTTGGTTTTTGCAGCTTAGAAACTGAGGCACTACATGCTCTCCCACTCAATCAGCTTGATTTCAAGAGTTAATCCTTTGTAATATCTTATGATCCGACCTACGTTGTCAGGACGTTCAGCCCGTTGGTCTATGATATTACTGCAATTTGAGATTACTTTCACTCCTCTTCGTGCTGTGAAAGGACAAGCCATTGCCAATTTTCTGGCGGCACACCCGCTGCCGGCAGATTCTCCTCTGAACGATGATCTACCCGATGAACAAATCATGAGTTTGAGGGAATCTGGCGAGGCTGTCTGGGAATTGTATTTTGATGGAGCAGCATCTTCTCGTAGGAATGCAACCCAATAATCTATAATTCTTGGAAAGGCTGGAGTCGGTCTTATTTTCATAATGCCGGAAAAAGGAATGATGCATTTTTCCTATCATTTATCGGAGCCCTGCACAAATAACGAAGCTGAATACGAAGCTCTGATAACCAGTTTGGAACTTGCAATTCTAATGGAAATTAAAGAGATTAAGATCTTTGGAGATTCCCAGTTGGTGATTAACCAAGTGGCCGGAACTTATAAAGTCTTGAATCCTAATCTTCTAACATACCACCAGTACACACTTCACTTGTTGGAACAAGTTTCTACCGCTACTTTGTATAGGGTTCCCCGTGGAAGTAACTCCGCAGCAGATGCCCTAGCAAAACTTGCAAAGGAATTTTCATGTCCTGAGGAGGATTCCATCCCTATAGAGATTCAGGGTCGTAAAGCCCTCTCTCTTATAGAATTGGAACACATCAGTAAGACTCCCCTTCAGATCCTTTCTGCCTCTTCGACAACCGACGAAGAAGGCGATTGGAGACGACCCTTAATCACCTACCTTAAAGAAGGGAAGCCTCCCCAGGATAAGTCACTTTCCAACCAGATTAAGAAACGTGCCCTATCATACGCACTAGTCAACAATTTGTTATACTGTCGGTCCTTCGATCACATGTGGCTGTGCTGTTTGGACAAGCGAGAAGCCCTAAAGATTATTAATGAGGTTCATTCAGGACTATCCGGTGCACATCAATCGGGTCCAAAAATGAAATTAAAAATTAAAAGACTTGGATACTACTGGCCTATAATGATTGATGATTGCATGAATACTGCAAAGCACTATAATCAATGTCAGATCCATGGTGTGGTTTTATATTAGCCGCCTAATGTGTTACACCCTACGATAGCCTCGTGGACCTTCGAGAGTTGGGGCACAGATATCATTGGGCCGATTGACCCTCCCTTCGCGAGAGGTCATCATTTCATATTAGCAGCGACTTATTACTTTTCGAAGTGGGCGGAAGCAATTCCCCTACGCAACGTAACATCACACCATGTCTTAAAATTCTTTCGTGACCATATCGTATATCGATTTGGAGTACCCCACAGAATCATATCCTATAATGGGTCCGCATTTAAGTATACAAAAATCAACAGTTTTGTAAGACGCCATAATATTGATTGAAGATACTCGACAATCTATTACCCTCGGGCAAATGGATTAGCCGAGGCCTTCAACAAAACCTTGGTACAAATTGTTAAAAAGACCCTTGATGATAACAAATGACAGTGGGATGAGCGGTTGGTGGAATCTTTGTGGGCTTATCGTACCACTTATAGAACCCCGACTCAATCCACCCCGTTTGCACTAGTATATGGATCTGAGGCCATTCTACCCTTGGAAATACAAATCCCTTCACTCAGAATTGCAGTTCAGAATCAAATCACAAATGAACAAAATGTAAAACTGCGGTTCGAAGAACTCAAAGGCCTTGAAGAGCGACGTCTCCAAGCTCAATAAAGTTTAGAGTTATATAAGTCACATATGGTTCAAGCCCATGATAAGCTAGTGCGACCTAGGACCTTCCAAGCATGAGACTTGGTGTTGGTCCTTTGGAGGCCTATCTTAGCCCATCGAAGTTGGGAGGTAAATTTGAACCCACTTGGGAAGGACCCTTCGTTATAGAGACTGTCTACGAAGGAGGCTCGTATCAGTTAGTAGATTGTAAAGGAAATTACCCGATGCTACCTGTCAATGGGCATTTCCTTAAGAAATATTATGCTTGATGTAGCTCATTTTATCAATTAATAAAATTTTCTTCTTGATTCGCAACCCAGTTCTTTCCTTTTTAAATTCTTTTACTTTTAACGCTTTTTCGCCTTCTCCTTAGGGTCGGATTGTTCCCTCCCTTAGGATCGAACCATTCACTAGTGGTGGAGTACGCCCTCTGTAGCACCATCCTCATTTGCCAGTTTCGGTCCTCTGTGTGGAGCAAGTTTCCTCCCCACATGACCATTCGCTAGTGGTGGAGTACGCCCTCGGTGGCACCATCCTAGTTTTCCAGTCTCGGTCCTCTATGTGGAGCAAGTTTCCTCCCCATATGACCATTCGCTAGTGGTAGAGTACGCCCTCCGTGGCACCATCCTAGTTTGCCAGTTTTGGTCCTTTGTGTGGAGCAAGTTTCCTCCCCACATGACCATTCGCTAGTGGTGGAGTACGCCCTTCGTGGCACCATCCTAGTTTACCAGTTAATTTGCCTATTTGGAGTAAGTCTTCTATCACCATCCTATAGGCCTAAGGTTGGGTGATTCCTTTCCTTAGACCCAAGGCTAGGTATTCCCTACCTTGGTTTCCAGTTAATTTTCCAATTTGAAGTAAGTCTTCTATCAGCATCCTATAGGCCTAAGGTTTGGTGATGCCCTTCCTTAGACCCAAGGATAGGTATTCCCTACCTTGGTTTCTCCAGTTCTCTTGTCTAATAGGTGTAAGCCTTTTATTAGCATCCTGTAGACCTGAGGTTGGGAGATCCCCTCCCTTACACTCTTAATATTCTATTTTTATTCGGTCAACGCCAATGTGTGCAGCAGAAGTTCCTCCTACCACACACATTGGGGGTCCATTTGTTAACCTCATTTTTGATATGAGGTCACTAAGGCCCTTCCAAACTCCATATTAATTTTAGATCCTAGGATCCACTCTAGACCCTTAGATCCTTTCCTAGAGCCAGACCTTAGGATCCACTCCAGACCTTAAGATCCTTTCCTAGAGCTAGACCTTAGGGCCTACTCTAGAGCTTAGGATTCTCTTATATCTCAAATTCTAGAGCCCCTCTAGATCCTAGATCTTAGAACCCCTCTAGATCTTAGGACCAATCTAGACTCAAATCAATCCCTACCCTTGATTGATTCAAATCTTAAACTTCATTTAGTTCAAATCCAAATTAATTTAAGCTTCAAACATACCCAAACTTTGATCTAATCAATTTGAGAATCCAAACTTCAACTTAGACTTTGATCCCACCTTTAATCTAGCTTTGACCCTATTCATTCATTAACAATCACCACATGATTGTGAATGATTTGGATACTCCAACATTAATCATTCAAACTTAAAATCCATTCCAAATCCAGAAATCCATACTCAAATCCAAAGTCTTAAGGCCCTGTCCTAGAAACCTTTTTTAAAGATTTTTTCAAATATTTCAAAACTTAGTCAAATGGCCTCTGATTCAGGGTCTATCACCTACAAAGTGATAATACATGTCCCTAGAGGTTACCCTCCAATTTTGAGCCCATTCTGAGGTCTCTAACTCCAGAATCTGGATTAAAATCCAAAGGCTATAAAACCTTCAAATATTTACAGCCCATGCCATTGGACCTAACACCTTGAAGATCTTGATCTTTGAGTTCTTATCAAAGCCTCCAATCACTGCTAGACTCTTGATTGTAATCCATTGAGCAGCAAACTGTATTTTTCAGACCCATTTTTTACCCTAGTTGACCAATGGGTCAAAATTGACCAAAATACCCTTATGGGATTTCAAATACCCATTTCAACTCAAATCAATTCCAAACTCTTTGAAACCACTTTCAACAAGTTTCAAACATTGAACCTAACTTGTTGAGCCCAAACCCAGACCTTGGATCAACCTGGTTGACCAAGTCAACCAAGTTTGACCCATTAACTCATACACCCCTTCTCTTTCAAATCTTTGAATCAAGTCCATTCCAAGTCTTTTTGAATGCAAGGGATGACCCGTTGGGTACCCAAGAGACCTCTCTTCGAGACCCAAGCCTTGGGCTCACTTGGGTTAGCCACATGACTTGACCCAAGTGACCAAAGAGAGGTCTCCCTTGAGCCATCTCTTAACCTTAATCAAATTGAATCCAAATCATGGTATCATTGGGTTCCTATTGACCCAATACACCTTCTTTGACCAGCCCAACCCTTGGGCTCACTTGGGTCAAGAGTTAGGCTAACCCAAAGTGCCCAAGATCACTTGAGATTGAGCCAACTCTCAACCTAAGCCCAATTGAACTTGATCAACACCTCCCATAGGTGGCCCTAGGTCCAACACATCTCAACCAGCCAGCCCATTCCTTGAGTTAACCTGGGTCAGGTTTTAGGCTAACCCAAAGTAGCCAAAAACACTTGGACCCGAGCCATCTTCCAACTCAGACCAAATTGGACCTAATTGCCACTTGCATTGGGTCCACCAGACCCAGACCTACTTCCCACCTCAAGCCCAGGGTCTGGCCTAACCTGGGTTGAGCCCAAATCAACCCGAACTGAGCAGATTTGGATCAACCCGAGCAATCTTTTAACCCACACCAAATTGGATCCAATTGCCACTTGCATTGGGTGCACCAGACCCAGACCTTTCTCCCATACCAAACCCAGGGTCTGATCTGACCTGGATCGAGCTCAATTCGACTCGAACCGAGCAGGTTTGTGTCTAACCCAGCCACCAATTAAATCTATACATTCCCATGCCAAATTGACTCCACCCTTGGCTCCAGCATGTCCCCATCGGTCTCCCCCAGTCAACCCGACCCAGACCATGGCCGGCGGTGGTCGGAACCAATGGAAAACAAATTCCGATGGTCCCCCCCAGACAACTCCTAGCTCAAGGCTGTTGTCCACCGGTTTGATCCCCACGATCTCCCTAGGACATCGCCATCGTCCACCTGGCAGCGATCCGAGCCCTCTCCAGCTCAATCTCGGTCGTCCAAGCTAGCAAAAGGTGGTCGAATAGCCTCGAGCTCCCCAGACCGCAAGAGGCATTGGCATTCGCTCTCAATCGATTCCCAGAGCTCCTTCGAACTCCCAGACGCTTCCTCCGAGCTCCCAGATTGATCCCTCCTTCCGTTCGAACAAGCACCCGTGAAAGCTTTCGGCGTCTCGCTCGAAGTCGCACATCCGGCCGTCCTCTGGACCTGACCTCCGAAGGAGAACTGTTCACCATCATCCCCTAAAGCTTCTTGATAGAGAAGCTCATTCGTTGAGGCCTTCACTACGATAATCCCTCCATCCCGAGCTCCCTAGCTAGGTAGTCCGGTCAAGTGTGAAGGAAACACTCACCCCAACGGATCTCCACTGTTGGATTGAAGGTTTCCATCGTCCTGATCCTCCCTGTGAAATTTCATCAAATTTCACCGGCAGGATCGCTCAGATTAAGCTAGAGAAGCTATGCGGTCTCTGATACGCGTAGGAGTTTGAAGATGAAATCTCAGCCATTGATCTCGATCAACGGCTCGGATTAGATCCCGCGGTATCGGAGCGCCGTTAATCTCAACCATCCGATCCGCCATCCGACGGCTGTGGTTAACCCAGCCGTTAATCATTAGTGCCAATCATTGCTTGGCCAATCAACGCGCGGCGCATGTAAAGGCCTGCTGACTGTGTAATTGCCGGATTAATAAATCCAAAAATTCAAGGGAACTTCAAAATATCATAACTCCCTTCACACTTGTCCAAATTAGGTGTTCTTAGACTCATTGGAAAGGTCTCAGGGAGCTCTACAAAAAGCTTATGATTCCAGACCTGGGTTAGGTCAATGTTAGGCTTAATTTCAATTTGAGCATTTTATGAATTTCCTTAATTACTTTTTAAATACAAGTCCACCAGGTCTGGAATTTTGGCAGATTGAAATTGGGCATGTTTCTGACATGTACAAATTTTATCTCCCCATTTTAAGTTGTTCAAGGGCATTTTCCCTAATTTTTAAGTCTAAGGGTCATGGTTTGACCCTTAAATTCAAAAGGGTATATAGACTTATCCAATGGGATTTAGGGTATGATTTTTGGTGTGTTGATGATGTGTAGGATGAGGAGTGTAGAGCCACTAATTTTGCCCCAATCCAAGCCTAGGATAGACCCCTATAGTGATTTGAAGGTGACTTAGAGCTCACCTTGGGTGGTTTGGTTAACCATCTTAGAGTACTCCATTTGAGCTCAAATTTAGTGGGTTTAGTCCTTAGGATCAGGTGATCATATGGTCCAAATTTCATCAAATTTGGAGTTCATTTGGTTCCCCAAGTAGGAGCCTCAAAACTCCTTAGAAATGGCCTATTAACCCTAATCAATTTATAATGAACTATTCTTAACTTGTAAAATCCATAAAAATGTCCTTAATTTTCCCAGATTAATCCCATAATCAATAAGAATTGAAACCCTCTTAAATTGATCTCTAGATTTGTCTTAACTTGACCCTTAGGTAATTAGGGTTTAATCAATTTTAATTAGTCTTAAAAAAAACAAATCTTAAAAAAATCCCAAAAGGGTTTTAAACACTTGTTGATCTGTCCTTAGGTCATTTATGACCTTTGGAATTGATCTCAAGGAGTTTAGGGCTCATTTGGGTTCAAATCCTTAAGCAGCTCCCTTAGTTGAGATAGTTTGATAATCCCTACAAACATGTAAAATTTCTAAAATTCACTTTTAATTATGGAAAGATTTGACTAATCAAACTTAATGGCTAATGACTCCAATTAGAATCTATCATTCCCTAAAAATATTAAACCTCCATAATTTGGTCAAAGTCAAGGACTCAACATCTTAGGTGACCTTAGGTCAAAGCGGGCCAGAACTTCTAAAAATCATAACTTTTCATAGAAAACTCCAAATTAACTATCCCACCTGTCTAACAACTCATAATTAGGTCAAGTATTTATTAAAAATCTGAAACCCTTAAGATTCACTCTAATTTTAAAAGTCAAATTTTGACCCCTTATTTAACATATCTGGATACTCCTTTAAAATCTGTTAACTTCTCCAACCTCTAAAATTCTTTTAATAGGTTATTAAAATTTTCAACCAACCCATTAAAATTAGTAATCAATTCCCCTTAATGTTAATTTACTCCTGTGTTTCCAACCAATTTAAAATAATTTAATTAACCCCGACTACTACTAGGTAACCCAGGCCTACGAGGCTATTAGGTTAGCCCCAAGGAAGGTGAAATAAACTTCACAGCCTCGGTGTGAAACAAAGGTAGCAATCAATTAACTTTTAAAATACATTTAATTAAAATTCCTAATTTATTAATATTTAATGTTTAACTCAAACCTCCCTTTTAAGCTTTAACAAACCCAGAACTTTAGACAACTTTGATTAATCACCCAATTTAGGATTTACCCCAGCCACACGACCTTTTACACACACTTTAGATGATGTGCTAGGACAACCAACTCTAGATCTAGGTTAGGCCGGTGTTTACTTTACTGCTGTGTGCCGACGTTTTCGTAGTTTTCACTACATGTTGTGGATGAAATTGCTTTGCTGTGTCTGCTTACTTTTTTTGCACTCTATGAATGGATTGATGTGTTTGGTGACTAGATTACCCTTAGGTTAGGTACAATCTGGATGTTCACATAGGTTTCTGCAGGTTTCTCATGCAGGGCAAAAAAGGGGGCTAAATCAATAAAAATTTATTAATTATTATAAATGCTTACACAGGTGCTTCAGCTGCTAAAGCCCCCAAACAATAAAAAGAGCATGGCCAGTGTATTTTACTTTCCTTTTTGCACATATATAACTACTTGGGAATAACTGCTTATCATTTATTAACTGCTTAGGATAACCCTGCAGGTGAGTCTAGATTTTATTTTTGATATAAATGTAATTTGTGTAATTGTCAAGTGTTGTGAAAGTTAATTTTGAGTTGGGATACATAGGTCCAAAGCTTGGATTCCAAAGAGGAAAGGATGCCCATTTTGGAAGTATTCCTTTTTTCCATTTGGAAATCCAAATTTGGATCACACTTCTCTTATACCCAAAGAGGAAAAAGTGGCCTTCCCCTTAAAAGGAAAGTGCCCTCTTATCCATTTGGGTAGTTCACCACGAAGAATCCAAGAAGTTTGAAGAAAAGGAGTCCAGAGGAGAACAAGATTGAAGACTTGAAGATTGATAGTATCCCACTCAAAATTACTTGCGTCATTACTAGGTTTAAAATCCGGGTTGTTGTCAGTGGTGCCCGGCCACTTTACTTTCTGCAAAATTCTGGTTTGAAATAAGCAAGGCAACTTTGCCTATAGACATTTATTAATTGATTAATATTTTATGTGATGAGTTGATTGCCTTTAGGATTGCTTGCTTTTCCTAGTTTTTTGGCGATTGTGTGCCATTTTTATTTTCGCCTGGATACATGAGACTCGTGAGGGTGTGAAAGTTTTCTACTCATAACTTTAAATGTCTAAAATTTTAGTGAGTCTAAATAACATAGAAAGATAATGAATCTAGGGAATTAGCTGGGGATCGACCTCGGAGTCGCATGCATATTTCTGCACTTCTTCTTTCTTTATTTTAGACCCTTCCCCGCCCGCGGGTAGAGTCCGGATAGTCTGACCTATGAGGATGAGGTGCCAGACCTGGGGAAGCCCAGTCTTCTAAAAAAAATTATTTTTATAAGCCTATTTTTAAAATTTCAAGCATGCTTGATTTGGAAGTCGCCGACTAGCATGCATTGCATTAGACACAAATTAAAAGAGTCAAAAAATTTAATTGCACCAGTTTAGCATTTTAGTACCCAACGTAAGTCAAAGGGGCCAATTAGGAAAATTTCTAGATGTCGGCCTCAATTCTCCAGAACTTTTAGTATAATTTCCCTACCACTCTTTCATAAAAGAACAGACTCATCTCTTTTAAATAGACTAGGTGGTTAGCTGGCTCCCCAATCCAGGCCGGGTTAGTCCTGGTTTTGCACTGCATTAGTTAGGATCGGACAACTATGGTCCAGCGTCCAGATTAGATTTAGGATCCGGGGCAGATCTTTGATTATAAGACCCCAAATTTCGGGAATATAATCCCAAATTTCTAATAAAATGCTCAACTCTAATTAAATATCATTTCAATCCAAAACATAAAGCCCAACACTTAAATTAAGTTGGGACACTTCTGGATTGTTCTGGAATCTCAAAGTGTCCCCTACCTTTCTTCTTTCGATTCTGTTAATAAATATTCAATTTTGATCCATTCCCTTTTGATTTTCCAAAAGATTCTATTCGATTTTTTTTTTATATCACTCCTACAAAATTTAGTAAAATTTCATTCTTATTTTAATCGAGAGTTTTCGTAGGGGACTCTGTCTCCCTACGATGCAATTAACTACGGGGGCTTGCACTTGTAGGAGATTTGGAACCACACACACCTGATTTCAAAATTAATCTTTTTTTAAAATCTTCTTAGATTTCTTTGGGAAATGTTAAAGAATGATTGTCATTATCATATTTGAAGAATTATCATTGAAAGGTGTTATCTCTTTGGGGAGATACATCCTTCTTTGATAAGGCTTTGGATATGAATTCGACAATCATACTCCTTAAATACCATAACTGGATTATTTAGCTGAACTCTACCTTGTTACCTCGGGGCCGTGTGGAGTTCTCTTTAGAATCTAGTTATGATATTCAAGATGAATTTCATGATTCTAAGTCTTAACACCGTTATGAAATTTTATTTTCGTCCTCCGAGGTGATATATTTTTCCGAACGAGCTGATTCGACTTCTAGAATTAGAATTAAAATCTCAATTTTAAAATTCCCAAAGAAAACTAATAATTTTAAAATATGTTTTCAAAATTCCACTAACAGTGCACATCAATTTGGCCTAAAGATGAAATAAGAATTAAATGAATGGGATAATAGTAGTAATCTATGATTGATGATTTTATAAAAAAATTACAAAATTTTCCTCAATTTTAGGTATATGTTGTGGTTCTACATCAACAACCGAACATATTAAATGCAACTGGTTCATCATGGCCTTTTGAAAGCTATGGTACAAATATTGTCAGCCCAATTGATCAACCATCCTCCAGAGGTCATAGGTTCAGATTAGCAGCTATAGATTATTTCTTAAAATGGGAAGAAGTTATTTCCTTGAGAGAAGTAAAAGCTCATCATGTTCTAAATTTCCTCAAAGATCATATTGTATATAAATTTGGAATTCCCCATTGAATTATATATGTTAATGGTCCATTATTTAGAAGTACTAAGATAAATAACTTTGCCAAATATTATAATATTAATTGGAGGTAATCAACAATCTATTACCTCTTGGTAAATGGATTAGCTATGGCCTTCAATAAAACACTTATTCAAATACTAAACAAAAGACTGGAGAACAAAAAAAGCCAATGACATGAAAAGTTAGGAAAGCCTTTGTGGGCATACATAACCACATATAGAACTCCA
Organism: Dendrobium huoshanense; assembly: GCA_016618105.1. Classification (NCBI taxonomy): domain Eukaryota; kingdom Viridiplantae; phylum Streptophyta; class Magnoliopsida; order Asparagales; family Orchidaceae; genus Dendrobium; species Dendrobium huoshanense. The sequence goes on from CM028353.1 coordinate 55,812,677, forward strand.
AATTAGTCGATGCCATTTTGCTTTGGTATTTGGAGAAAGTGGTTTTTTTCGCTTTGGAGGTAAAATTATATCCATTACAAATAGATATGAACTATAAGATCGCCAAAGAGAATAATGTAAAAATAAAATTAGAAGAACTCTAAGGTTTAGAGGGGAAGCGTCTACAGTTTCAATAGGAACCTCAAGTTAATATAAAGAAAAGATTATTCAAGCACTTAATAAGCTAGTTTATCCAAGAACTTTCTAATTAGGAGATTTCTTTTAAGTTCTATAAGACCTATTTTGCCCCCATCAAAAGATAGGTTGGAAGTTTGAATTGACTTAGGAAGTTCCTTTTGTAATAGAGAAAGCATATAAAAGAGGATCTTATAAATTTCTAGATTGTAAAATATATTATTTTAATGTTACCTATAAATGGATGTTATCACAAACATTCTTATAATGGATGGTAATAAAAGAGAAATCTTTTAATAAATGAAATTTTCTTGCCTTTATTTTTGTACATTACTTTTTTTTTTTTTTTGAAGAAGTGCAATTTGCATTAGGTAACAAAGGAACTAATTACAAATGTCAAAAGGATGACACTCCGCCTTGATTAAATCTAACAACAATGAAGGAATGTCATCAAAGGAAAAGCTATCAAAGAAAAAACTACTATCAAATGCCAAAGTAGCAAACAAATTAGCAACTTTATTACAATTTCTATAGGCATGTAGAAAAACAACTTTATTAAAGTCATTTAAGAAAAAGAAATCCTTGGCCGAACTGTTATTCACAAGACACTTATTCTTCTTTAAAGAATTTTGGAGCAAGTAATAACATTGATGTTATCACTCTCCACAATCATCCCTTTGTATTCAAGCATCCAGCTTCTAACATAATCCCTCACCGAGAATGCAGCCTCCAGCTCAAGCTGAGCAATATCCCAATGAACCTTGTTCTTCCCAAATGCAAGGATGAATCTACCTTTATGATCCCTGAGGACACCACCGATTCCCGCAAGGCCAGAACAAAGTAGGGAAGCATCAACATTAATCTTCATCCAATCTTTCGGTGGAGGGCCCCAAGTGTTTTGAGACTCCCTAAGGAGATTAGTACCCAGTTGTCAAGATATGGACTGGATTTGGTGATAGCTACTGAGAGAGCATTTGCTGCTACCAAATAACAAGGTAGTGCAGTTTTGCCGTGCTTAACGTCATTCCTATTTTTCCAAGAGAAGTAAACAATGGTGCAGTAAATTTTCACTATGCCAAGATTACGTGTTGTTAGTCTCCTTAATTCCTTTAGACAATGATCCAAAGAATGGAATACAGGGATGTAAATACCCCGCTCAAGCAACTGCATTATGATTTCAACTAGATACTTACATTGAACCATAATATGTTCATAGCTCTCCACCATTAGATAGCCTCTAGCATAGGTATCAGTCTCCGAAATTCTGCGGTTCCTAAAAAAGAGGTTGGTAGGAATAAAAAAATTTCAAAGTCTCCACCAGAACATCTCCACTTTCTTGCTAAGATTGAGTTTGTTAAGTTGAATCTACACTTCACGACATGATCAAACAACAGGACTGAGACTGTCTTACCTGAACATAATTTCTGTAGCTCCATCTGATCCTCCATATTAGAATCAAACTAAATTTGATTAATCAGCACAATGAGGTCTGGATGAAAGACCTCCTGAAGAAGGGGAAGATTTCAATGGCCATTATCTAGAATTAGCTGCTGAACATAAACTCACTCCAAAGAATTACAATCAACAAAAGTGGGTCATTGATTTAAACATCTATCTAGTATCCAAACAACATTCAAGACATTGATCTCCTCACCATTGCCTACTTTCCATTTGGTAATACTTTTAAGGTATCTTCCTCCATCTAATAAAATCTTTCAAGCCGTAGAAGTAATTTTCTTATGAGTACCATTGATAACATCCTTCCCATACTTTGCTTTGATTGATCTATGGAACAAGGTATCTGACTTCTGCATAAAGTTCCATGCCAGTTACGATCTCAATGAGCCAGCTTTCATTATAGGAGACTGCAAGCCCAGCCCACCCATACTTCTCGATTTGCATAACTCATCCCAGGCAACATAATGGATACTACGGCAACCATCAGGTTTATGCCAAATGAAACTTCTACAAAGTTTCTCCAAATCATACAACACTCCTTTTGGAATCAAAGAATGTGTAACTAAGAAGTTTGGCATAGACAAAAGAGAGCTTGTAATGAGAGTAATCTTACCACCCATGGATAGAGACTTCTTACCCCAAGCATTAAGTTTATCCATGACATTGATTAAAAGATCTTGAAAGTCAACCGCCTTCAACCTATTAAGATAAATCTTTATCCCAAGATAAGTCATCTCCTTGACCACTTTAAAGCCAAAAACTTTAGCAATTTTCTTCTTCATGGGGTAGCTGACAACCTGGCCAAAAATAACCTGTGATTTATTTACATTAATCCTTTGCCCCGTCCACTTGCAAAAGTCTTCAACAATAACCTTCATAGCCTTAGCTAATTCCTTGGAAACATGTGAGAAGATGAGTACAACATCTGTATACAGAAGGTGAGTGATCTTTGGCCCTCTAGGAGAGAGTTGGATGCTAAGACTTTGACCCCTTTGCTCTAAAGAGTTGGACATCAATTAAGAGCACATGATGTAAAGGTAAGGGGAGAGTGGACACCCTTAAAAAAATCCACTATGAGCATTGATCCACTTGGAATTCTTTCCATTAATAATAATAGAAAATCTCACGTCTACAATATATTCCATAATAAGGTTAGCATACAAAGAAGGGAATCCATACCATTTGAGAACTTGATCAAGAGTTGGCCATCCCATGCTATCGTATGCTTGCTCCAAGTCCAACTTCAAAGCCATCAACCCCTTTCTATTTTTGGAGATTTTGAACTTGTGAAAGATCTCCTGAGCTAGAAGACAGTGTTCTGAAATCAATCTTCCCGGGATAAAGGACATTTGTTCTTCAGTAATCAATTTGGGAATACAATTCTTCAACCTGTTCTCTAGCATTGTTGCAATAATCTTGTAATTAGTCTGACATAAACTAATAGGCCTATAGTTGGATGGGAGCAAAGGATTTTTCACCTTAGCAATCATAACAATTAAAGTATCTTTCCAATACGTTCTCATACGCCCAGAAATTAGAAAGCATTTGATAGCAATCCATAAATCTTCCCAAACAATGTTCCAATAACATTTGTAAAAAGAAGAAGTGACACCATCCATACCTGGTGCTCTATTACTTCCCTGCTGGAAAATCGATTGTTGTAATTCATTCACCGAAAATTCTGTGTTAAGAGCAGCAACCTCTTCTAAAATCAATTTCTGGTGCTCAAAAATTTCAGGCCAGCCCGTTAATTCACATTCTCTAGATTTCCATTTTGCTTCAAAGTGTTGAATGAAGACCTTCTCAATTTCATCATCTTCTACTTACACCTCATTATGCATATCTTTGATTTGATTCACTCTATTGACATTCCTTCTTGCTGTAGCAAAACTATGAAATGTGAGAAAATAATTCCTAATACATTTAATTTTAAAAAATACTCTAATCCTAATTTTTTTTAAATAAATAGTTTACTTTTAATTTTAAAAATATCATTACTTTAAAAATATATTTATTTATATATTTAAGAGAAGGAAAGAAAGAAAGGGGAATTTATATCTTATATTTTTATTTAGAGAAAAGAAAAGAAAAGAAGGAGAGGAGAGGAAATTTTAAAATTTATTTTTTATTTAAAATAAATTATATATTTATTTAATTATTTAAAATAGTTTGCTTTATTTATATTTTGAATATTCTCTTTCAATTAAATCTGTATAGTCGGATATTAGGCCGCTCTGAAGGACGGACTAGTATCCTTCTATTAGTTTTAAAGAAGGAGAACTTTAATTCATTCTTCTAATCCAATACAGCATAGGGAGTATACAAATCATCCTGAAGAACGATTCGCATATTATCCTATCGACCTAATTAGACTGATGAATTATAGATTTATTTTCATAATCAAATATATGAGATATTCGACCTGCCTGTAAGAGCAGATCAACTACATATTTAACATTTGATTATAGAAATAAAATTAAAAATATGGATAAAGCAATGATCTACGTCCACAGATCTTTCCCCCACTTCAGAAAGGAAACTAAAATGGGGTTTAGATTATTTTGGGATCTAGACTCCCTATAGGAGCAAGCCCCTATAGTTAATTACATCTCCTAAGAGAAGACTCTCGATTTAAATGAAAACTAATTTATTCCAAAACTATATATAAATTTAACTAAATATTTGGGCTAATTTAAATTTTCACAAACAGGCTTTAGATTATAGAGTTTTGAATTTAGAAGATCTAGACTTGATTAGAAAGAATGTGCAGAGAGAAGTGTAATAATCTGGACTTACCACCTGCCTAGAATGGGCTGCCAGCTAACAATCCTAATCACAAAAATTCATTGATGATGAAAGATTTTAAGATGGCTCTATCCTAGGAATCTAGGAATTACTAAAGAATCTAAAACAAATGCAGTGGAATATGCTTACAAAAACCAAAAATCTACTCATATGCGAATGATGTATGAAACAATTGTATATAAAAGAGCTAATTTTATTAATATAAACTTTATAGAGTACATCCCAGGGTCTGCATGAAAGTAAAGGTGGCCAGGCCCCACCAAAAACAAACCTGGATTATAAGCCTACGATAAAGTAGAATTAAATATAACTGCTTATAGTCTTCAGCCTCCGGGTCTTCTATGGAATTCCAAAAAGGAACATCCACCATCAGGAGGATGTTCCTTTTTGGAGCCTCATCTGTATGTATAAGCAGTTATCTTTAATTCTTTTACAGACTCCTAATGCTTTACAGACTCAATCTATATACAACAATTCTAAGAAAATAAAGCTTTACATTTCTTTTTATATGTACATCAGGTCCTAAGAACATTCTACTTTGTAGGTAAGTAAAAGCAAGAATAATAGTGCAGTTATGTAGTTGTGCATGTTTTGAGTGCGTTGTGTACAGTTATAAATACAGGAAAGTAAAGAAAGAAAAGTAAAGTACACGGCCCTCACTTTATTTACTCTGCTCTCTAGTGTACAGACAGGAAAATAAAAATGCATGCTATGCAGTACAGAAAAGCAAGCAATCATACATAGGTGCCTTCTAGGCAAGACACCCGCAAACAAACGACAACAAACCACCGGCCTAGCCTAGGCTAAAGTTGGTAGTCCTAGCAAGCATCTAAGTGTGTAAAAGAGGAAGTGTGGCTTGGATAGGTCCTATAGGAATTATCGTTAAAATTACATGTATTATTAGAGTTTATTTATTAGAGGCCAAATGGGAATTTAATTGAAGTTTAAGTATAGTGTATTTGAATTTTTATTTATTCCAATTTTAGATGTTGAAGTTATTTGATTTAGTTATAGAGAACTTATAGATTGATAACTCCCTAACTGTAGGAGGTTACCAATTTATAAGTACTAGGACTTTTAAAATACGCACTCATCTTATAAAGAAGATAAGTGTTCATTTGAGAATCCCCAAAGTTTTATTAGAGAGAGAGAAGGGACCTTATAAATGTAATACCACATGCCCTCTCGAAGGAATATAGCGCGTCGTATAAGGTCGATACGTTATTATATTTGTTTGAAGATCTCCAAATCCAAATGTATTAGTTCCTTCCTAAAAGGAGTCGTGCACAACACATAGGAGATGTTTTGGTTTTTTAAGTGTATTAAAGGCTTCTTTAAATCAGAATGCCTAAAGCTCTCCAAAAGGAATCGGGCTTTAGTTATAGAAGCCTTGATTCACTTAATCTAAATTAATAATCAAATCTGATTGATTAAAATTAATTCTAATCAATTAAATTATCAAATTAACTTAGTTTAGATGAATCAAAATTTAATTTAATTTTTAATAAATTTTATTATAATATTTAGAATTTTGAATTATTTATTGAGTACTTAATGATTTGAATTTGATTTTTAAGGTTGATTTTTAATTATTGGTTAGATACCACCTTTGTTTCTCACCGAGGCTCTGAAGTTTATTTCATCTTCCTTAGGGCTAAGCTAATAGCCTCGTAGGCCTGAGTTACCTAGTGGTACCCGGTATAACTAAGTGGCTTAAGTATGATTCATGTTTGAAAGTTAATGGATTTTATTTATAAGTGTTTGATTGCTAGTTTTAGGAGTTAGTTAGACATTTCTATTGTTTTAAAACAATTTTTGAATTTTTAGGAATTTTTAGATTATTTTAATGATTTAATTAAAGGGGTCAAAAATTGACTTTTTATTTAAAGTTAAATTCTGGAAAGTTAGCATTTTATTAAAATATTAGACCTTAAGACAAGTTGTTAGACTGTAAGTATGCTAAAAACAGATTTTTCTACATTTTATTACAAAGGTTTGAAGATTTGAACTGACTTTGAGTTGGGTTTGACCTGAGAGTTGACTTTTTGATTTTAAAAGTAATCTGAAGTTTTGATATTTTTAATAAATACTAGACATTATTATCAGTTGAATGCAAGTGAGTTTGACTGATTTGGATTTTTTTGAATTAGTTATGAATTTTAGAAGTTTTAAGCATCTATTAATTTTTTTGAAATTATTTAATTAGAGGGCATTTTTATGATTTTGCTCCAAATAAATTTCAAATTCCTTGAAATAAGCTCTAAAGGTCAGTAATGACCTAAGGAGAGAATTCCAAGTGTTTGGACACCACCTTAATTGTTGTCCTTAGTGTCACTAAGTTGTAGGATAGCAAATCAATGTTTCTAACCCTTTAAGATATTAAATTACAATCATATCAATACAAACATGAACAATAAAAGTGTTCCTAATATTCTATGGAATAAATATAATGGATTATTATAATTATAGGTCATTTAATGACCTGTAATTTGAATAATTTACTATAGAGAAATAGATGCATCAAATTAGGATGAGGTGATTTTAGGATATATATATATATATATATATATATATATATATATATATATATATATATATATATATATATATATATATATATATATATATATATATATATATATATATATATATATATATATATATATATATATATATTGAAAGTTTGTTAGGGATGTTAAGCCCTATGAACTAAGTCCCAAGCTAACCAAGAGGGGGGCTGAATTGGTATTTTTAAAAAATTTCTTTTCACAAGGAACAAAAACACATAAACGAAAATCACGCCACGTGAAAAATAATGCAAAAATAAAAGTGCGGAAGCAAGAAAACAAGAACACAAAGATTTATAGTGGTTCGGTCAACTTGACCTACGTCCACTCCTTGGAGGCACCCTCCAAGTATTGCAGTAAAAAACGTAACTCTCCTTTAGCCCCCACGACTAGGCGGAGAAGCCTTCAAAAGAACCTCCTTTTTGCCACCCCAGCAAGACAGAGAACATATCTCCTTTTGCTTCCTCCTGAAGCTGGCAGAGAACCAACAACTAGATGCTTACTCCTTACCTCTATCGACCCTTCCACGGATAAGAAACTCTAGATGAAGAAAAAGCAGAGTGATCCTTGAAGAAACCCTTGTGAATCCCCTCACAAGCTCCCCCTCACAAGATCCTCTCTCTCTCCCTCTCTCTCTCTCTTTCTCTTCTCAAGGCCTTCTCAGGTCATGGCAGCAGCCAAAAGATTATTCAAAACGTTAAACAAGAGCTCTTAAATAGAAGAGCTTCAAAGGAGCTCATTAATTACAAGTTGCCGACATTATCATCCAGGCCGATATGGATATCGGCCTGACTGATCAGTACAAAACTCAGAAGATCGGCCAGAGCATCGCCCTGGATGCAAAACTGGACGAATGAAAATTTGCTTGATCGTCCAGGCTGATCTCACAATCTTCACGGCTGATCTGTTCAAATCAAAGGAAAATCATCCAGAGCATCGCCCTGAATTCGAGCTGACCGATATTTATCATCCTGAAGTAACCAAGGTTTTTGAATAGATCGTCCTGGACGATCCTGTGATCGTCCAGGATGATATGATCGTATCAATCATCCTTAATTACTCCTTTGATTTCCTGATCATTTAAGGCATAATTTGAGAATATTGTCCACGCCAATAAATGATCGTCCTGGCCGATAATTAAAAAATATAGTATACCTTAATTATTTATGGAGGTAACTTCTTTCTGTTTTGAGCTTATCGGCCTGATCGATACACGTATCATCTAGGCTGATCTGTTAATGACGGCTGCCTTAATTAAGAATCCATATTTAGACTTTCTGTTTTAAGCCTGATAGTCCAGGCCGATGTAAATATCGTCCTGGCCGATCTGAGTAAAAATAGAAATTCTAATTCTCTCAAGTGTGTGTGTGTAGGGTTACTTAGCATCAGTCTCTTTAACAATTACAAATAGATTCAAGAAGAAAAAAATAAAGTACAGACTGACTCAATCCTAGACCTACGTAATCTTGAATTGGCTTCGTCTGTTCATCTGATCTTTGATTCCTGAAAAGTTAGAAGCAACATGTAGTCCAAGAGAATCAATAGTGTTTGTCAATCATCAAAACATAAGTCATGAAAATAGATTTACAACAATCTCCACCTTTTTGATGATGGCAAAACACTACGAAGATAATTAGCAGAAAAAATTTCACGATCGATAAGTGTAAGAGCATCATAAACTTTTCCCGCTTTGACATATCAAAAAGAAGGAGGGAACACAAAAGAACAATAGCAAATCACAACAAAAATATTATTTTTTTTTAAACCAAGGCATGAAAATGATGTAGTATTCCATATGATTAATTTAAAAACTTGTGGGTTAATGAGTTAACAATCTCAACCATCCATAGAATAGTAGAATATCCGGTCATGGTTACCCTTAGCTCAGACGTTTTCTTAGGGTAGAATCGTCTTTTGAAATCAATGACCTAACTCAAAGACTTAATTGAATATGAGAAAAAAAATCCATCTATCACTTGGTTTAAGACAAAATTATCTTTATAAAATAATGAACCAAAGTAAATCTGTCATGATCGCAAAACAATCGAAATCAAGTCTTTGAGAACCAAAACTTCTAAGTTATAAAAGATTTAAAAAGAGAGAATTGCTTGCTTTTGAGTGGGCTCATTTTATGCCTCTTGTCAATTTGAGTGGCGCTTTGCGCTTCTTTTTATTGATTTTTCAATTTTGGCGTCTTTGCGCTTCTTTTGTTGGCATCATTGGCCAAAAAAATTTTTTTTTTGCAAGCTACATTCTCTTTTATGATCGCTTAAGAAAAACTTAGTTGTGAATATATCTTCTCAGATATTAGAGAAAAGGAGCTCTCTCTCTAACATAAGGAAGATTTACCACAAAAAGAATTAATAATCAAAGACAAGAGTAACGAGGGATCTTGATGTGACAAAGAAACTTTAAATATTATAAATACAAGATAGTTTTGCTTAAGCAAGCTTAAGAAAAGATCTCAGTTTCATAAACAATCTTTAATTTGAGATAGACTTTTGATTAGAAAAGAAAACTATGCCACTAAAATATTTTAGAAAAAGAGACACAATCACAAAATATTTTTACCATCTAGGAGATTAAGAGATGAAAACCACATTGACTACAAATTAAAAAAAATATGGAATATGTTATCATTTCAGCAATGATTTTGAAAACTAAGTAAGAGAAATAAAAAAGCAAAAGAAAGTAAAACACATCAAAAACTAAAAAATAAAAAACAAAAACAAAAGAAAGTAACTAAAAGATCAAGTTTCATGCAGTTATGTCAATCACACCCAATCTGGTCCTTAAAGAACTAAAAGTGTTGAAGGCCAGTGGTTTAGTAAAGATGTCAGCCAATTGATTTTCGGTTGTCACATGGTGTAACTCAATGTCTCCCTTAGTCACATGATCTCTAATGAAGTGATGCCTAATGTCAATGTGCTTAGTCCTTGAATGTTGGATAGGATTCTTAGAGATGCATATGGCACTAGTGTTGTCACAAAAGATTGAGATGGTGCCTACAGGTAATCCTAAATCCAATACATGTTGTTTCAACCAAATGACTTGGGCCACACAACTTTCAAGAGCGATGTACTCAGCTTCAGTAGTGGAAAGTGCAACAGAGTTTTGCTTCCTACTAGAGTAAGAGACCAAAGACTGTCTAATGAATTGACAAGTTTCTGAAGTGATTTTTCTATCCACCTTGCATCCTGCAAAATCAGAGTCAGAAAATCCAATAATCTCAAAATAAGTGTTGTGTCTAATATACCAAATCCCTAAGCCTTGTGTCCCCGAAAGGTAGCTAAAAATTCTCTTAATAGCAGTCATGTGGGATTCCTTAGGATCAACTTAAAATTTAGCACAAAGGCAAACACTGAACATAATATCAGGTCGGCTCGCAGTCAAGTAAAGTAGGGATCCAATCATGCCTCTATACTTCTTCTGATCAACAGATTTACCACTTGGGTCCATATCCAATGGAGCACTAGAAGTCATGGGAGTGTTAATTGGCTTGGCTTTGTCCATCTCATATTTCTTTAAAATGTCCTTTATGTATTTTATTTGATTTAAAAAGGTTCCATCCTCCAATTGTTTTATGCTAAATCCCAAAAAGTATGACAACTCTCCCATCAAACTCATCTCAAACTCTCTACTCATTGTTTTAGAAAAATTATCACACAATTTCTTATTAGAAGATCCAAAGAGTATATCATCCACATAAATCTGAACAATGAGTAGATAATCTCCAATTCTCATAAGAAAAAGGGTGGTGTCTACGCTCCCCTTGACAAACTCCCTCTCTAGTAAGAATGTGCTAAGCCTCTCATACCAAGCTCTTGGTGTCTGCTTTAAGCCATACAAAGCCTTTTTTAATTTAAAAACATGATTTGGAAATTATGAATTCTCAAAACCTGGGTGTTGTTCTACAAACACATCTTCTTTTATTTTCCCATTTAAAAAGGCACTCTTTATATCCATTTGAAAAAGCTTAAATCCTTTATAACAGGCAAAGGCTAATAGCACTCTAATGGCTTCCAATCTAGCTAGAGGGAAAAAATCTCCTCAAAGTCTATCCCTTCTATTTGGTTATACCCCTTAGCCACCAATCTTGCTTTATTCCTCACCACCACTCCTAAATCATTCACCTTGCTCTTAAAGACCCACTTTGTCCCAACTTCACTTTGTCCCTTAGGTCTTTCTACAAGCTTCCAAACATCATTCCTTACAAATTGATTTAATTCTTCTTGCATTGCTAAAATCCAAAACTCATCAGTAAGGGCTTGGTTAATGGTGGTGGGTTTAGTCATTGAGATAAAGGCAGAGTGGTTCACCTCCTTCCTAAGTCCATGTCTAGTCTTAACTCCACTAGAAGGTTCTCCTAAGATCAAATCCTTGGGGTGACTTGTAGAATATCTCCAATAAACCCTAAACCCTAAACCCTAAATCCTAAACCAACCCTTTCATCCAAATCAAAATTTTCTACTCCTTAGGTGACTTCTCCTACTCCTTCATTACTTTGGTGTTCTAACCCATTCCCCAAATTTCTTACTCCACTAGAAATCTCTCCAACTTCATCATCATTCTCAACTCCATGTTTCTTAGGATTAGACTCATCAAATACTACATGGGTTGTCTCTTCCACCATCAAAGTTCTCTTGTTAAACACCCTAAAAGATTTCCCAACACTGGAATATTCTAAGAATACGCCTTCATCAGATTTAGGATCAAATTTACCCAAGTGAGACTTCCCATTATTGTGAATAAAAAACCTTACAACTAAAGTCATGAAGGTGGGAAAGATTGGGTGTCCTACCCTTAAGGATCTCATAGGGTGTCTTTTCTAATTTGGCTCTAACATTCACCCTATTCAACACATAACAAACTGTGTTAACCGCTTCAGCCCAAAAGTAGTTTGGAAGTGAATACTCAACAAGCATGGCTCTAGCGGCTTCCACCAAGGTCCGGTTCTTCCTTTCAGCTACCCCATTCTGCTGAGGGGTCCTAGGAGCTAAAAAATTGTGGCTAATCCCCTTGTCCTCACAAAAATCTCCAAATCTTTCATTCTCAAGCTCTCCCCCCTGATCACTAAGGATGGTCAAAATCTCACAATCTAGCTTTTTCTGAATCCAAGTAGAAAATGTTTTAAACTCCTCAAAAGACTCATTTTTATGTGAAAGAAATCTAGTCCAAGTGAACCTAGAGTAGTCATCAATAATCACAAATCCATAGACTTTCCCTCCCAGGCTGGCGGTACTAATGGGTCCAAACAAATCCATGTGAAGGACTTCTAAAGGTCTAGAAGTGCTAATGTCCTTAATGGGGTGAAAGGTGGAGTGGACTTGCTTTCCTAGTTGACAGGCATCACAAAGGTGGTGTTTTGAAAACTTGAGTTTGGGGACACCTCTAACTAGGTCTTTTTGGGTCACTTTTCTAAGGGTTTTCATACTTGCATGACAAAGTCTCCGGTGCCACAACCAAGAATCATCAATCACAGTTTTTAAGCAAAAAGAAGCAGCACATTCAATGTTATTTAAATCAAGCATATAGACGTTGTTGATCATCTTTCCCTGCAAAATAGTGTTGTTACTTAAACTTACAATGCATGAATTTGTAAAGAATTGCACGATGAAGCCTTTGTCACAGAGTTGACTGATGCTGACCAAGTTGTGCTTCAATCTATCTACAAGCAAAACATTTTTAATCATAAGGTTCTTGGAATTACCAATTATACTTGCGCCTACCACCTTCTTGGTGGTGTTGTCTCCAAGATTAACCTTGTCTTCAGTCCTGGACTCTAGTACAACAAACTGGTTGGCATCACCAGTCATATGTCGAGAGCATCCACTGTCCAGGTACCACATACTCTCTCAAGGACTTTTGTGAGAGCCCTCTTGTAAAATTATCAAATGTTATATTTAGGAACCCAAGCAAGTTTGGGTTCCTTCTTATGAAGAGTAGAATGCAATGCATGTATGGTATGCTGTGGATCATGTACCTTAGGTCTCCACACCCAATGTGTACTATGGTGTATTGTGCAAGTGTGTGAGATGTGTCCTAGCATGCCACATGAAAAACATCTAACTCCAGAAAAATGATTTCTTAAGTGGTTTGAGTTATAATGCCTCTTCCTAGGTTTTGGCAATTGATCAAAAGTAGGTGTCATCCTAGTTTTCTTACATGTTTCTAATTCATTTTGAATCTTCAAATTTGTATTTTTTAAGATCTCATTTTCAATCCTCAAATATTTCTCCATCTCTTTAGACTTCTTAAAATCAGATTCAAGTGATGTGTGTGAAACTTTTAATGCATTATGCTTTTCAACTAATTCACAATGATTTTTATTTAACTCATCAAATTCATCAAGTAAAGTCATATGATTTGAATCAATCATTTGATGGTCTTTAGTCAAAATTTCATGCTCTTTTTGTAAGTTAAAAAATTCTAATTTCAAGCTAGCATGAGTTTTTTTTAATTTCATATATGATGCATGAATTTTTTCAGAAACTTTAAGAAGTTTATCGTAAGAAAGTTCACATACCTCTTCTTGATTAGGATTGTCGTCTGCCATCAAGCACAATTTTGATGTCTCATCTTCTGGTTCCGTCTCCGATGAGTCCGATGTCGAATCCGCCCAAAATGCTTTTTGTACTCTCATCTTGTCCTTCCATAGCTTAGGTTTCTCCTCACCCTTTCCTTTGCTTGAGTGATCTTTAAGTGTCGGGCAATCAGTTCTCACATGTCCTGGTTTCCTGCATTCATAATAAATAACATCAAAAGATCCTTTAATATGTTTATGATCCTTAACTTTTCTCCAATTTTGATGATGCTTTTGTTTCTTCCTTAGAAAGCTTTTGAATTGCCTTGTGATGAAGGCAACTTCATTGCTTTCAGACCCGGAAGATTCAGAATCCGATTTGTGCACTTTCAATGTAATTATTTTCTCCTTCTTCTTCTCACCTGCATCAAGATTTCTTTGATTCACTCCTTGCTCATAAGCAATGAGTGAGCCAAGTAAGTTATCAATTGAATAAGTATCCAAATCCTTAGATTCAGTGTTTGCAGTAATTTTAGCATCATATGACGAAGGCAAGCATCTCAAGATTTTTTTTACTTTTTTATAGTTTGAAAGTTCTTTTTCTAATGCATGCAGTGAAGTAACTATCAGAATAAATCTAGTATACATGTCAGAAATCGATTCATGAGGTTTCATACAAAAAAGTTCATAGTCATGCAAGAGAAAATTCAAACGGGATTGTTTAACTTCATTAGTGCCTTCATAGGTGATACACAACTTATCCCAAATTTTTTTACCAGTTTTGTAAGTAGAGACACGCATGTAATCCTCAGATTTTAAAGCACAGAAAAAGCAGTTCAAACATTTTGCATTCAATTGAGCTAAATCTCATTCATCAAAAGTCCATTCGGTAAAAGCAACTTCAATTTTAATGCTATTAATTTCACGAGAAGGTGGAGAATAACTTTCTTGTATAAGCATCCACATGCGATAATCAGTAGATTGTAAAAATAATGACATGAGGGTTTTCCAAAAGTCAAAAGGTAGGTTATCGAACAGGGGAGGTCGGGTAATAGAATACCCTTCCGTAGTGTTACGATTCCCAAGGTTATCCATGGATCAAAATCAAAAAGTTTTTGAAGTTAAATTTTTGAATCCCGCTCTGATACACTTGAAAGTTCGTTAGAGATGTTAAGCCCAATGAACTTAGTCCCAAGCTAACCAAGAGGGGGGTGAATTGGTAGTTTTAAAAAATTTCTTTTCAAAAGGAACAAAAACACATAAACCAAAATCACGCCACGAGAAAAATAATGCGAAAATAAAAGTGCGGAAGCAAGAAAATAAGAACACAGAGATTTATAGTTGTTCGGTCAACTTGACCTACGTCCACTCCTTGGAGGCACCCTCCAAGTATTGCACTAAAAAATGTGACTCTCCTTTAGCCCCCACGGCTAGGTGGAGAAGCCTTCGCAAGAACCTCCTTTTGCCACCCCGACAAGATAGAGAACCTATCTCCTTTTGCTTCCTCCTGAAGCTGGCAGAGAACCAACAACTAGATGCTTACTCCTTACCTCTACCGACCCTTCCACTGACGAGAAACTCTAGATGAAGAAGAAGCAGAGCGATCCTTGAAGCAACCCTTATGAATCCCCTCACAAGCTCCCCTTCACAAGATTCTCTCTCTCTCCCTCTCTCTCTTTCTCTCCTCAAGGCCTTCTCAAGTCAAGGCAGCAGCCAAAAGGTTGTTCAAAATGTTGAACAAGAGCTCTTAAATAGAAGAGCTTCAAAGGAGCTCATTAATTGCAAGTTGACGACATTATCATCCAGACCGATATGGACATCGGCCTGGCCGATCAGTACAAAACTTAGAAGATCGGCCAGAGCATCGCCCTGGATGCAAAACTGGATGATTGAAAATTAGCTTGATCGTCCCGACCGATCTGTTCAAATCAGAGGAAAATCGTCCAGAGCATCGCCCTGAATTCGAGCTGGTCGATATTTATTATCCTGAAGTAACCAAGGTTTTTGAATAGATCATCCTGGACGATCCTGCGATCGTCCAGGACGATATGATCGTATCAATCATCCTTAATTACTCCCTTGATTTCCTGATTAATTAAGGCATAATTTGAGAATATCGTCCAGGCCGATAAATTATTGTCCTGAACGATAATTAAAAAATACAGTGTACCTTAATTGTCTATGGTGGCAACTTCTTTCTATTTTGAGCTTATCGGCCTGGCCAATACACGTATCGTCCAGGCCGATCTATTAATGACGGCTGCATTAATTAAGAATCCATATTTAGACTTTCTATTTTAAGCCTGATCGTCCAAGCCGATGTAAATATCATCCTGACCGATCTGAGTAAAAATAGAAATTCTAATTCTCTCAACTGTGTGTGTGTAGGGTTACTTAGCATCAGTCTCTTTGACAATTACAAATAGACTCAAGAAGAAAAAAATAAAGTACAGACTGACTCAACCCTAGACCTACATAATCTTGAACTGGCTTCGTCTGTTCGTCCGATCTTCGATTCCTGAAAAGTTAAAAGCAACATGCAGTCCAAGAGAATCAATAGTGTTTGTCAATCATCAAAACATAAGTCATGAAAATAGATTTGCAACATATATATATATATATATATATATATATATATATATATATATATATATATATATATATATATATATATATATATATATATATATATATATATATATATATATATATATATATATATATATATATATATATATATATATATATATATATATATATATATATATATATATATATATCCCTGATTCAATAACCATTCTAATTTGATATGGTGATCATGTATAGTTCATTAGCTATTTAAACTAAATTAAGCATGATATTGAAGGTAGATTTTAACCAACCCATACATGATCAAGATCTAAACCTATTTTTAGTAAAAGGGAAACTTTACACTGATTCCATAGAGCCCTAACATGCTATGATTGGATTTAATTTTAATGACTTATGAATTTCCAATAATCTAAGTCAAATTTTGACTTGGATTTTTGTAAATTCATAAGCCAAATAAGATTGTATCAAATAAACTTAAGAAAATTACAGTGGATCAACATTAGGCCCTATTACATCTCTGCCAAAATTTAACTCAAGATAATATATATATATATATTTATTTTTTAAAAAAATAAGATAAATATTTTAGTATAACTGAAATTATTAAGGAAATTTTACTCAAAATAATTTTTTATTATTTTTATAATATAGCACTTGAAAATATGAACAAAATGAGCCCAAGAAATCCAAAAATGGATAAGAATTGAAATTACTATCAATTTTTGAAGTTCTGGTGATTTTTTAAATTAAAATGTAAGTTTAATAGCCCTGGTCAAACGGCGGCGCTACCCGGGACACGGGGTGGCAGCTGGGACATCCACGCGGATAGCGGCAGTCAGGCAGGTCTTGCCACTTATCCAACACGGCAAAGCTTGTAACCGTCGGATCGATCACGGAGGAGATCGAACGGCCAAGATCTAACCCATCGTATCAAATCCACTCTAGAATGATCGGACGGTGGTGATAGATCCCGCGGTTTGGATCAATGGTGCATATCTGGTTGGATGAAAATTTTGACCGACCATAGCTTCATGGGATTGAATCAGGGTTTGAACCAGAGCTGATCTCAGCCGCTGATCTGAATAGAAGAGATCCAACGGTTGAGGGATTGTCTTCCTCCTCCAACCAAAATTGTAAACCTTAAGCCCATTTTTCATTTTGTTTTCACAAAATATTGATTCAAATGATGTAAAAATTTTAGCATAGGTATATTAGAGTCCAAGGAAGAATGGGGAATAATTTTTAGGACCTTTGATGCAATACTTAATGTTTTATTTAAGAACCTAGAAAACAAACTAGGGTTTAGAATTTATCATAGTAGAATGGATTAATTGAGTTTATTTTTTCATGGTTGAATTTGTAGGCTTTCTACGTGGTGTTCTCCTTTAGGTTTCGAGCTTGGAGGATCACTGGAAACGGAGTTGAGGGAGCTTGGATGGATGCTCTCTTGGTTCAAGCTTTATCTCGCCTCCGGCGACTTCCAAACAACTGGAAATGATCAGGAAATGAAGGAAGAGCTCTAAGAAATCAAAACAAAATCTCAAGAGCTCTGGAGATGCACTAGAAAGAGAGATAGCTTGGAATGAGCTCTCCCGCCTCTCTACCCAATTCCATATGCTAGAGCCAAAAGGAGAGGATGGGATTGTTCAGGGAAACTCCTCGGATGCTTGACATCTATCCCAGGTGGTTAGAAGGATAGGAGAGTGGCTATACTGGGCAGGATGAGCTGGCCACTTCCTTGTTTGTGTTCAAATGGGAGGGGACCATCTGAGCTGGCTGGGCCTAAACCAAGGCCTGAGTTGGGTTAGATTAACTCCCAGGAAGGTTCTGGAATCAAATCTATAGGTTGGATGGGCCTGGATTGAAATGAGTGTGGTCATTTGGTCGGGTTGACTGAATGAACCCATTTGAGCTATTAGTTGAGCTAAGGAGCACGTCAAGGCTTGGGCTGAGCTGGATTAGCTCCTAGAGAGCTTCTGGAGTCATATCCAATGGCTGGACTGGCTTGGTTTAAGTTGGGTGAGTCAATTTGCATGGGTTTGACTAAGTGAGCTCACTTAAGCTCTTGATTAAGCTAGGGGACATGCCAAGGATTGGGTTAGGTTGGGTTGAGTCCAGAGAAGTTTCTGGAATCGGGTCCATGGGCTGGAAGGGCCTGATTCATGCTGGGATTTGATTTGGTCAGGTTTAACTAATTAAGTTCATTAGAGCTCCCATCAACTATTTGACCAGCCAATGGGGTCGATTATTGCTGAGTTGGTATTAAAGCAGGTTGTAGAGTGTCTCCCAATGGCTAAGTAGGTTCAGTTTGGGCTGAATTCATTAAATTGATGAGATTTGACTGGATGAGCCCATTTGAACTCCCATTGATCATTTGACCAGTCAAAGGGGTCAAGGGTTGCTGATGAGGATCACAAGGAGTCTATAGTATGCTGGTTAAATGATTCCAAGGTTTCAATAGGTCACTTGAGTTATAAGGGCCTATTGGGCCCTTAATGGGCCACCAGGTCAAGATTGGTTGACTTGGTCAACCAGGTGGGTCTAGGGTCTAAAAATGGTTTAACAGATTTGAAATGCTATTTTAAGTCTATTGGATATGGTCCCAGGGCTTAGATAAGTCATCTCAGTCAAATTACCCATTTGGACCCTTAAAGGACCTCTTAGGTCAACCAGGTTGACCCAAAGTGTGGGAATGGGTCTAACAGGTTTGGTTTGATATTTAAAATCTGCTGGAGGTGGTTGCATTCAATTTGGAGCTCATTTGGTTCAAAAAGACTATTTGCACCCCTTAGGGGCATTTTAGTCATTTTGACCTCAAGTCTACAGGGGGCTGAAATGAATTCAACAAAATGCAGTTTATTGCTCAACATGTCAGGATTGATGGTCTGGAAGTGATTGGAAGCTTTGGAGGAAGCTCCAGGGTCAGGATCCACTAGATGAAAGGTCTAGTGGCATAGGCCGTAAATATTTGAAGGTTTTACAGCCTTTGGAATTTGATTTAGTTTATGGGGTTAGAGACCTCACAATGGTCTCAAAATTGGAGGGTTACCTCTAGAGACTGTTGCAAATCTATTTTTCATGGATTATGTTTTGATGATTGACAAACACTGTTTCTCTTGGACTACTTGTTGCTTCTAACTTTTCAAGAATCGAAGATCGGACGATCAAGGAGCCAAGTTCAGGATTGCGTAGGTTTAGGGTTGAGTCAGTCTGTACGTTTGTTTTTCACCTTTTGAGTCTACTTATAAAATTCAAAGAGACTGATGCTATGTAACCCTTCACACACACACTTGAGAGACTTAGAATTTCTGTTTTTACTCATATCGGCCCGGACGAATTTTTGGATCGGCCTGGACGATTAGCTTAAAATAGAAAGTCTAATTAAGGATTCTTAATTAAGGCAGCCGACATTAACAGATCGTCCTGGACGATACATGTATCGGCCAGGACGATAAGCTCAAAACAGAAAGAAGTAGCTGCCATAGTCAATTATGGTATACTGTATTTTTAAATTATCAGCCAGGACGATCCTAGGATCGGCCTGGACGATATTCACAAATTATGACATAATTGTTCAGGAAATCAAGGGAGTAATTAAGGATGATTAATACGATCATATCATCCTGGACGATCCTGCGATCGTCCAGGACGATCCAGTCAAAAACCTTAAGTTACTTCAGGATGATCAATATCGGCCAGCCTGTATCCAAGGCTATTATCAGGACGATTTTTCTCTGATTTGAACTGATCAGCCCGGACGATCATGCGATCGGCCTGGATGATCAAGCCAATTTTCAATCGTCCTGTTTTCTATTCAGGGCGATGCTCTGGCCGATCTTCATTGATTTGTACTGATCGGCCCGGCCGATGTCCATATCGGCCTGGACGATATTGTCAACAACTTGCAATTAATGAGCTCTTTTGAAGCTCTTCTATTTAAGAGCTCTTGTTCAACGTTTTTCAAGACCTTTGGCTGCTGCCTTGACCTGAGAAGACCTTGAGGAGAGAAAGAGAGAGAGCAGAGAGAGAGGATCTTATGAGGGGGAGCTTGTGAGGGGATTCATAAGGGTTGCTTCAAGGATCGCTCTGCGTCGTCTTCGTCTAGAGTTTCTCATCCGTGGAAGGGTCGGTAGAGGTAAGGAGTTTTGCTTTTGGTTTTGGTTCTATGCCAGCTTCAGGAGGAAGCAAAAGGAGATAGGTTCTCTGGCTTGCCGGGGTGGCAAAAAGGAGGTTCTTGTGAGGATTTCTCCACCTAGTCGTGGGGGCTAAAGGAGAGTCACGTTTTGTAGTGCAATACTTGGAGAGTGCCTCCAAGGAGTGGACGTAAGTCGAGTCGACCGAACCACTATAAATTTCTGTGTTCCTTTTCTTACTTCCGCACTTCTAAATTCCGCATTTATTTTTTGTGGTGTGATTTGGTTTATGCAATTTCCTTTCTTTGTGAAAAGAATTTTTTAAAATACCAATTCACCCACCCTCTTGGTTAGCTTGGGACTAAGTTTATAGGGCTTAACATCCCCATCGAACTTTCAAGTGGTATCAGAGCCTGATTGAAAAAAATTAAAGTTTGAAAACTTTTTGAATTTGATCCATGTTTAACTTTGGGAATCGCAACACTACGGAAGGGTATTCTATTACCCGACCTCCTAAACCCTAAACCCTATATATATATATTTATTTTTTAAAAAAATAAGATAAATATTTTAGTATAACTGAAATTATTAAGGAAATTTTACTCAAAATAATTTTTTATTATTTTTATAATATAGCACTTGAAAATATGAACAAAATGAGCCCAAGAAATCCAAAAATGGATAAGAATTGAAATTACTATCAATTTTTGAAGTTCTAGTGATTTTTTAAATTAAAATGTAAGTTTAATAGCCCTGGTCAAATGGCGGCGCTACCCGGGACACGCGGTGGCAGCTGGGACATCCACGCGGATAGCGGCGGTCAGGCAGGTCCTGCCACTTATCCAACACGGCAAAGCTTGTAACCGTCGGATCGATCACGGAGGAGATCGAACGCCAAGATCTAACCCATGGTATCAAATCCACTCTAGAATGATCGGACGGTGGTGATAGATCCCGCGGTTTGGATCAATGGTGCATATCTGGTTGGATGAAAATTTTGACCGACCATAGCTTCATGGGATAGAATCAGGGTTTGAACCAGAGCTGATCTAAGCCGCTGATCTGAATAGAAGAGATCCAACGGTTGAGGGATTGTCTTCCTCCTCCAACCAAAATTGTAAACCTTAAGCCCATTTTTCATTTTGTTTTCACAAAATATTGATTCAAATGATGTAAAAATTTTAGCATAGGTATATTAGAGTCCAAGGAAGAATGGGGAATAATTTTTAGGACCTTTGATGCAATACTTAATGTTTTATTTAAGAACCTAGAAAACAAACTAGGGTTTAGAATTTATCACAGTAGAATGGATTGATTGAGTTTATTTTTTCATGGTTGAATTTGTAGGCTTTCCACGTGGTGTTCTCCTTTAGGTTTCGAGCTTGGAGGATCACTGGAAACGGAGTTGAGGGAGCTTGGATGGATGCTCTCTCGGTTCAAGCTTTATCTCGCCTCCGGCGACTTCCAAACAACTGGAAATGATCAGGAAATGAAGGAAGAGCTCTAAGAAATCAAAACAAAATCTCAAGAGCTCTGGAGATGCACTAGAAAGAGAGATAGCTTGGAATGAGCTCTCCCGCCTCTCTACCCAATTCCATATGCTAGAGCCAAAAGGAGAGGATGGGATTGTTCAGAGATACTCCTCGGATGCTTGACATCTATCCCAGGTGGTTAAAAGGATAGGAGAGTGGCTATACTGGGCAGGATGAGCTGGCCACTTCCTTGTTTGTGTTCAAATGGGAGGGGACCATCTGAGCTAGCTGGGCCTAAACCAAGGCCTGAGTTGGGATAGATCAACTCCCAGGAAGGTTCTGGAATCAAATCTATAGGTTGGATGGGCCTGGATTGAAATGAGTGTGGTCATTTGGTCGTGTTGACTGAATGAACCCATTTGAGCTATTAGTTGAGCTAAGGAGCACGTCAAGGCTTGGGCTGAGCTGGATTAGCTCCTAGAGAGCTTCTGGAGTCATATCCAATGGCTGGACTGGCTTGGTTTAAGTTGGGTGAGTCAATTTGCATGGGTTTGACTAAGTGAGCTCACTTAAGCTCTTGATTAAGCTAGGGGACATGCCAAGGATTGGATTAGGTTGGGTTGAGTCCAGAGAAGTTTCTGGAATCGGGTCCATGTGCTGGAAGGGCCTGATTCATGCTGGGATTTGATTTGGTCAGGTTTAACTAATTAAGTTCATTAGAGCTCCCATCAACTATTTGACCAGTCAATGGGGTCGATTATTGCTGAGTTGGTATTAAAGCAGGTTGTAGAGTGTCTCCCAATGGCTAAGTAGGTTCAGTTTGGGCTGAATTCATTAAATTGATGAGATTTGACTGGATGAGCCCATTTGAACTCCCATTGATCATTTGACCAGTCAAAGGGGTCAAGGGTTGCTGATGAGGATCACAAGGAGTCTATAGTATGCTGGTTAAATGATTCCAAGGTTTCAATAGGTCACTTGAGTTATAAGGGCCTATTGGGCCCTTAATGGGCCACCAGGTCAAGATTGGTTGACTTGGTCAACCAGGTGGGTCCAGGGTCTAAAAATGGGTTTAACAGATTTGAAATGCTATTTTAAGTCTATTGGATATGGTCCCAGGGCTTAGATAAGTCATCTCAGTCAAATTACCCATTTGGACCCTTAAAGGACCTCTTAGGTCAACCAGGTTGACCCAAAGTGTGGGAATGGGTCTAACAGGTTTGGTTTGATATTTAAAATCTGCTGGAGGTGGTTGCATTCAATTTGGAGCTCATTTGGTTCAAAATGACTATTTGCACCCCTTAGGGGCATTTTAGTCATTTTGACCTCAAGTCTACAGGGGGCTGAAATGAATTCAACAAAATGCAGTTTATTGCTCAACATGTCAGGATTGATGGTCTGGAAGTGATTGGAAGCTTTGGAGGAAGCTCCAAGGTCAGGATCCACTGGATGAAAGGTCTAGTGGCATAGGCCATAAATATTTGAAGGTTTTACAGCCTTTGGAATTTGATTTAGTTTATGGGGTTAGAGACCTCACAATGGTCTCAAAATTGGAGGGTTACCTCTAGAGACTGTTGCAAATCTATTTTTCATGGATTATGTTTTGATGATTGACAAACACTGTTTCTCTTGGACTACTTGTTGCTTCTAACTTTTCAAGAATCGAAGATCGGACGATCAAGGAGCCAAGTTCAGGATTGCGTAGGTTTAGGGTTGAGTCAGTCTGTACGTTTGTTTTTCACCTTTTGAGTCTACTTATAAAATTCAAAGAGACTGATGCTATGTAACCCTTCACACACACACTTGAGAGACTTAGAATTTCTATTTTTACTCATATCGGCCCGGACGAATTTTTGGATCGGCCTGGATGATTAGCTTAAAATAGAAAGTCTAATTAAGGATTCTTAATTAAGGCAGCCGACATTAACAGATCGTCCTGGACGATACATGTATCGGCCAGGACGATAAGCTCAAAACATAAAGAAGTAGCCGCCATAGTCAGTTATAGTATACTGTATTTTTAAATTATCAGCCAGGACGATCCTAGGATCGGCCTGGACGATATTCACAAATTATGCCATAATTGTTCAGGAAATCAAGGGAGTAATTAAGGATGATTAATACGATCATATCGTCCTGGACGATCCTGCGATCGTCCAGGACGATCCAGTCAAAAACCTTAAGTTACTTCAGGACGATCAATATCGGCCAGCCCGTATCCAAGGCTATTATCAGGACGATTTTTCTCTGATTTGAACTGATCAGCCCGGACGATCATGCGATCGGCCTGGATGATCAAGCCAATTTTCAATCGTCCTGTTTTCCATTCATGGCGATGCTCTGGCCGATCTTCATTGATTTGTACTGATCGGCCCGGCCGATGTCCATATCGGCCTGGACGATATTGTCGACAACTTGCAATTAATGAGCTCTTTTGAAGCTCTTCTATTTAAGAGCTCTTGTTCAACGTTTTTCAAGACCTTTGGCTGCTGCCTTGACCTGAGAAGACCTTGAGGAGAGAAAGAGAGAGAGGAGAGAGAGAGGATCTTATGAGGGGGAGCTTGTGAGGGGATTCATAAGGGTTGCTTCAAGGATCGCTCTGCGTCGTCTTCGTCTAGAGTTTCTCGTCCATGGAAGGGTCGGTAGAGGTAAGGAGTTTTGCTTTTAGTTTTGGTTCTATGCCAGCTTCAGGAGGAAGCAAAAGGAGATAGGTTCTCTGGCTTGCCGGGGTGGCAAAAAGGAGGTTCTTGTGAGGGTTTCTCCGCCTAGTCGTGGGGGCTAAAGGAGAGTCACGTTTTGTAGTGCAATACTTGGAGAGTGCCTCCAAGGAGTGGATGTAAGTCGAGTCGACCGAACCACTATAAATTTCTGTGTTCCTTTTCTTACTTCCGCACTTCTAAATTCCGCATTTATTTTTTGTGGTGTGATTTGGTTTATGCAATTTCCTTTCTTTGTGAAAAGAATTTTTTAAAATACCAATTCACCCCCCCTCTTGGTTAGCTTGGGACTAAGTTTATAGGGCTTAACATCCCCATCGAACTTTCAAGTGGTATCAGAGCCTGATTGAAAAAAATTAAACTTTGAAAACTTTTTGAATTTGATCCATGTTTAACTTTGGGAATCGCAACACTACGGAAGGGTATTCTATTACCCGACCTCCTCTGTTCGTAACCTACCTTTTGATTTTTGGAAAACTCGCATGTCAACTTTTTTACAATCTACTGATTATCGCATGTGGATGCTTATTCAAGAAGGTTATTCTCCACCTTCTCGTGAAATTAATGATTTTAAAACTTAAGTGGCTTTTACCGAATGGACTTTTGATGAACGAGATTTAGCTCAATTAAATGCGAAATGTTTGAATTGTTTTTTCTGTGCTTTGAAATCTGAGGATTACATGCGTGTTTCAACTTGCAAAACTGGTAGAAAAATTTGGGATAAATTGTGCATCACTTATGAAGGCACTAATGAAGTTAAACAATCCCGTTTAAACATTCTCTTGCATGACTACGAACTTTTTCGTATGAAACCTCATGAATCGATTTCTGACATGTACACTAGGTTTACTCAGATTGCTACTTCATTGCATGCACTAAGAAAAGAACTTTCGAACTATGAAAAAGTTAACAAGATTTTGAGATGCTTGCCTTCGTCTTATGATGCAAAAATTACTGCCATCACTGAATCTAAAGATTTAAACACCTATTTTATTGATAACTTGCTTGGCTCACTCATTGCTTACGAGCAAGGGGTGAATCAAAGAAATCTTGATGCAGGTGAGAAGAAAAAGGAGAAAACAATTGCATTGAAGGCGCACAAATCGGATTCTGAATCATCCGGGTCTGAAAGCGATGAAATTGCCTTCATCACAAGGCAATTCAAAAGCTTTCTAAAGAAGAAACAAAAGCATCATCAAAGTTGGAGAAAAGCTAAGGATCATAAACATATTAAAGGATCTTCTGATGTTGTTTGTTTTGAATGCAGGAAACCTGGACATGTGAGAGCCGATTGTCCTACACTTCAAGATCATTCAAGCAAAGAAAAGGAAAAAGGTAAGGAGAAAGCTAAGTCTAGGAAGGAGAAGAAGAAAATCCAAAGTGGTTTCTGGGCAGAATCTGGTACTGATTCCTCTGAGACTGAACCAGAGGAAGAGACTACAAACTTGTGTTTCATGGGAGAAAATCAAAGTGATGAGGAAGAGGTATGTAAACCAACCTATGATGAATTATTTGAAATTTGTGAAAAAATCCATACATCATACAAAAAACTTAAGAAAACTCATGCTAGCCTAAAATTAGAACATTCAAATCTACAAAAAGAGCATGAAGTTTTTCTCAAAGATCATGCAATGATTGATTCAAATCACATGGCTCTCCTTGATGAATTTGATGAATTAAACAAGAAGCATTTAGAATTAATTGATGAAAGTAATGCATTAAAAGCTTCACACACCTCACTTAAGGATGATCTTAAGAAATCTAAAGAGATTGAGAAAAATTTGAGGATTGAGAATGATGCATTAAAAAGAACTAACTTGAGAATTCAAAATGATTTGGAAACACGTAAGAAAGCTAGGATGACACCAACTACTAATCAAAAGCCAGAACCTAGGAAGAGGCATTTTTACCCAAACCATTTAAGAAAACCTTTTCCTGGAATTCAATATTTTTCTTGTGGCATGCTAGGACATATCTCACACACTTGCACAGTTCACCGTAGTACACATTGGGTGTGGAGACCTAAGATGCATGATTCAAAGCATACCACATCTGCATTGCACTCTACGTTTCCTAAGAAGGAGCCCAAACCTGTTTGGGTTCCTAAATCTGACTGTTGTTGAGTTTTGCAGGTGTGCTCTCACCAAAGACCTCGTGGGAGCATAAGATAACTGGACCTAAGGAGGCTCGCAGCTCAAAATTGCTTAAATCCGCTGCTTTATCAATTGCTTGAAATCTTTAGCTTTTGTGTGTCTTTTATTTTATTTGCTTGTGCTAGTTTTTGTGCTCACTTTGTGTTGTTTTTAATTTGCTTTATTATTTTATTTTATGTGTTTATGTTTTTTTCACATTGTTCTTTATTTTTTTCCTTCCATATGATGAAACTTTTCAAGCTTTTAAATTTTGGAGTTTTGGAGATAGGGTTTAGCTTTTCTAAATTGGTTAAAGGGAGTAAACTGTTGATGTTTTCCCTTCTTCTAACTTTGTTTAGTGGCATGATTTTCTTCTCTAAAACAAAAGTCTAAACTCAGTTTAACCAAATGACTTTTCATCTAAGATCTTTTTCTTATCTTGCTACATTAAATTATCTTATGCATAATAGCCAAAATTCTTGATATCATTCAAGCTTTTAAAATCTTGTCATTGCATTTATCACGTGTTTTTTATTTGTGTTGTGGATTATTCTTCCCTATGTTAGAAAGAGAGCTCCTATTCTCTAATATTTGGAGGATATACTCACAACTAAGTCTTTTTCTTTAAGGGTATATTAAAGAGTTTTTAGCTTGCAAGAGTTAAAAAAAAAAAAAAAAGAAAGAGGCCAATGAAGCCAAATTGAAAAGAAAGCTATATACACAAAAGTGTATCAGAAATCAAAAGATGCTCAAAGAGCCAATAAAAGTGACAGGAGGCATAAAATGAGCCCACTAAATGCAAGCTATCATCTCTTTGGTAAAACTATTAAAACTTAGAAAACTCAATGATTATGTGATACTTTCAAAGACTTGATTTTAATTTCCATGATTGAGAAAAATTATTTTGATTTATTATTTATGAGATATTTTAGTTGTAAACAAGTCTTGAATGGATCTTCTTATCCTATTTTGTTATTCCGAGTTAGGCCTCTATTTTTCCAAGAGAATTTTGTACCGTGAAGGATGTCCGATCTAAGGTTAACGGAATCAGTTTTTCTACCTTCTTCTGATTGGGATTTGTTAAACCTCTTGATCTCTTGGAACTTTAAAAGTTTAATGTGTGAAAAAAATTCTCATATGATGCCTCCATAAAACAAAAAAAAAATAGAAAAATTAAAATTCAAAAATGTTCGGTGTTTGGTTTTCATTGTGTTATTTTTATTTTTCTGTGTCTTTGAATGTCTTTTCTTTTGTTTTATTTTTGAGGGTCTTGATCATCACCATTCTTTTCTTGATTTCAAATTCAAGTCACATCGACCTGGCCGATATTTCTATCGTCCTGGCCGATATGAAAAATTCTGTTCAAAATCCATCTGCTGATCCTTTTTCTGTGCTTGCTGCAATTCATCGTCCTGGACGATACTATATCGTCCCGGACGATTTGATCAAACTCATGGTGATAGTCCTGGCCGATAGTATATTTGTCTGGCCGATGCATTCTATGTGCATCGTCCTGGCCGATACACTGGACCGTCCTGGACGATCCACGTGTCAGCATGTTTTGATCTTTAAATTCGGCCCCGGACGATCCATTATTGGACAATCGGCAGGGCCGATCCACTATTCGTCCTGGACGATACACGTGGCAAGCATTTAAAACGTTTTAACTTTGGCCGGTACAATCAATTATTGTGCATCGTCCTGGACGATACACCTAATCGGCCCGGACGATCTGCTTTTTCAACGGTCGTTCGGACTGACTCCTCGGGCCGATAGCCTGTGTCTAATCGGCCTGGCCGATATCTGATCGGCCCGGATGATTGGACCACCTTTTTGACCAATCGGCCTGTACGTAATTATTGAACCATATCGTCCTGGACGATTCTTTAAATTTAGGCCATTCCAGCCATGGTTTTTCACTTCCAACCCTTTATCCTCTTGTGTTCTTTGCTTAGTACTCTCAATGGCTGGTGGGAAACGTGCCCGATAGACTTCTGGAAGTTCCTCGAGGGCAAGGATTGACCCTCGTTTCCAGGAAGCAGAAGATGAAGCTGCCTATCATCGTTACAAAGAGTGAGGAATCACTGTCTCCAGAATCATCAATCCTGTCCACATCTCTTACCCGGTAATGGATCTTTTCGCTCACTCCTCCCTTTGCTTCATTTTGTCTCTTGTTTTCCCTTTTCATTTAGAGTTTATTCTAGAATTTTTTACAAACCTTCGCATACCAGCAGCAGCAGCATGACCAGGATATCGCCTGGTTCAATGCTCAGTTTGCCACGCTTGCCAGTTACTTTCAGCAGCCACCTCCACCACCTCCATCTGATGATCAGGATCCCTCGTTCTTTTAGTTTGTGCTTTGTGTTGTTGTTTCTTGTCTTTTTGTAGTTTGCTTGTTAGTCTTTTGTGATGTTTTTATGTTGTTTCTGGACCCTCTTTTTGTGATGACAAAAGGGGGAGTAGGATAGGGTGTGGTAGGAAAAAGTTGTTGTAACTTTGATTTTCTAATGAACCTATTTTTGTTTAATTTTTCCTACTTGTGTTTGCCATCATCAAAAAGGGGGAGATTGTTGCAAATCTATTTTTCATGGATTATGTTTTGATGATTGACAAACACTGTTTCTCTTGGACTACTTATTGCTTCTAACTTTTCAGGAATCGAAGATCGGACGATCAAGGAGCCAAGTTCAGGATTGCGTAGCTTTTGGGTTGAGTCAGTCTGTACGTTTGTTTTTCACCTTTTGAGTCTACTTGTAAAAGTCAAAAAGACTGATGCTATGTAACCCTTCACACACAAACTTAAGAGACTTAGAATTTCTGTTTTTACTCATATCGGCCCGGACAAATTTTTGGATCGGCCTGGACAATCAGCTTAAAACAGAAAGTCTAATTAAGGATTCTTAATTAAGGCAGCCGATATTAACAGATCATCCTGGATGATACATGTATCGGCCAGGACGATAAGCTCAAAACAGAAAGAAGTAGCCGCCATAGTCAATTATGGTATACTGTATTTTTAAATTATCGGCCAGGACGATCCTAGGATCGGCCTGGACAATATTCACAAATTATGCCATAATTGTTCAGGAAATCAAGGGAGTAATTAAGAATGATTGATACGATCATATCGTCCTGGACGATCGCAGGATCGGCCAGGACGATCCAGTCAAAAACCTTAAGTTACTTCAGGACGATCAATATCGGCCAGCCCGTATCCAGGGCTATTGTCAGGACGATTTTTCTCTGATTTGAACTGATCGGCCCGGACGATCATGCGATCGGCCTGGACGATCAAGCCAATTTTCAATCGTCCTGTTTTCCATCCAGGGCGATGCTCTGGCTGATCTTCATTGATTTGTACTTATCGGCCCGGCCGATGTCCATATCGGCCTGGACGATATTGTCGGCAACTTGGAATTAATGAGCTCTTTTGAAGCTCTTCTATTTAAGAGCTCTTGTTCAACGTTTTTCAAGACCTTTGGCTGCTGCCTTGACCTGAGAAGACCTTGAGGAGAGAAAGAGAGAGAGGAGAGAGAGAGGATCTTGTGAGGGGGAGCTTGTGAAGGGATTCACAAGGGTTGCTTCAAGGATCGCTCTGCGTCGTCTTCGTCTAGAGTTTCTAATCCGTGGAAGGGTCGGTAGAGGTAAGGAGTTTTTCTTTTGGTTTTGGTTCTCTTCCAGCTTCAGGAGGAAGCAAAAGGAGATAGGTTCTCTGCCTTGCCAGGGTGGCAAAAAGGAGGTTCTTGTGAGGGTTTCTCCGCCTAGCCGTGGGGGCTAAAGGAGAGTCACGTTTTGTAGTGCAATACTTGGAGGGTGCCTCCAAGGAGTGGACGTAGGTCGAGTCGACCGAACCACTATAAATTTCTGTGTTCCTTTTCTTACTTCCGCACTTTTAAATTCCGCATTTATTTTTATTGGTGTGATTTGGTTTATGCAATTTTCTTTCTTTGTGAAAAGAATTTTTAAAAATATCAATTCACCCCCCTCTCTGTTAGCTTGAGACTAAGTTCATAGGGCTTAACATCCCCATCAAACTTTCAGGGACATGTCCCATTAATATTAAACTGATAGACCCTAAATCAGAGGCCATTTAATAGGGTTTTGAGGTATTTGAAAATTCACTATAAAAGGCTTTCAGAACTGGGACCTTTAGCCATGGGTTTGAGTCTGAATTCTGGATTTGAATTGGGTTTGATTGGAATCTAGATAGATTGGGACATGAATTGACTTGTGTTTGAATTGATTTGAATTTGAATTGATTTTAATTTGAATTGATTTGAATTTGAGTTGATTTTAGAGTCATGTGTGGACCTCATATAAAAATGAGGTTATCAAATAGACCCCCAACATGTGTGATGAACTCGCAGAGTAAATCACATGTGTTGGCATTAACCAAAGTAGATCAATGAAGTTTAGGAGCTATGGACCTGATTGAAAAATTGATTTTCATCAAGTGAAAGCTGGACCTAACTAAGAGATCGATTCTCATAGAGGTGAATTTTAAAAACCTTAAGTGGGAGATCGATTCCCAAATAAAGGTGAGTATTCAAACAGGAGATCGATTCCCGAATGAATGGATTTATAATCTTGAATGATAGATCGATTATCATAAAGGAGAAATTTAAACTTTGACTGGAAGATCGATTTCCTGAAAAAGTGGATACCCAGACGAGAGATGGATTCTCAAATGAGCAAATTTAGAACCTGACCGATAGATCGATTATCGGAAAGATGAAATTTAAACTTTGACTGGAAGATCGATTTTTAGAAAAAGTGGATACCCAGACAAGAGATCGATTCTCGAATGATCGGATTTAGAACCTGATCGATAGATCGATTATTGAAAAGGTGAAATTTAAACTTTGAATGGAAGATCGATTTCCAGAAAAAGCGGATACCCAGAAGAGAGATCGATTCTCGAATGAGCAGACTTAGAACCTGACTGATAGATCAATTATCGAAAAGGTAAAATTTAAACTTTGACTGGAAGATCGATTTCCATAAAAAGTGGATACCCATACGAGAGATCGATTCTCGAATGAGCAGATTTAGAACCTGACCGATAGATCGATTATCGAAAAGATGAAATTTAAACTTTAATTAGAAGATCGATTTCAAGAAAAAATAGATACCCATATGAGAGATCGATTCTCGAATGAGCAGATTTAGAACCTAACCGATAGATCGATTCTCAAAAAGGTGAAATTTTAACTTTGACTGAAAGATCGATTTCTAGAAAACGCAGATACCCAGACGAGAGATCGATTCTCGAATGTGCAGATTTAGAACCTAACCGATAGATCGATTATCAAAAAGTTGAAATTTAAACTTTGACTGGAAGATCGATTTCCAGAAAAAGCGGATACCCAAACAAGAGATCGATTCTCGAATGAGCAGATTTAGAACCTGACAGATATATCGATTATCATAAAGGTGAAATTTAAACTTTGACTGGAAGTTCAATTTCCAGAAAATGCAGACACCCATACGAGAGATTGATTCTCGAATGAGCAGATCTAGAACCTGACCGATAGACCGAATATCAGAAAGGTGAAATTTAAACATTGACTGGAAGATCGATTTCTAAAAAAAACGAATACCCAGACTAGAGATCGATTCTCGAATGAGCGGATTTAGAAACAAACTATTTGAATTATATTTGAAGTTCGAATCATCTAGTTCAAATGATAATATCAACACTCACACCTTTAAACTTCAAAATTTTATTTCCTTGCAATTTTTTTGTTAAATACATCAACTGTCATAATATTTCTTAAGGTATCGTCCATTGATAGGCAACATAGGATGATTGCCTTTACAATCTATTAGCTGATATGATCCTCCTTGGTAGACCTTCTCCACTACAAAAGGTCCTTCCCATGTTGGTTCAAACTTTCCTCCTATCTTCCGATGAGATAGGATGGGTCTTCGAAGAACTAAAACCAATTCTTCTACTTGAAAAGTTCTAGGATGAACTAATTTGTCGTGAGCTTGTATCATCTTAGCTTTATATAACTTGAGGTTCTGTTGAGCCTGCAAATTCTTCTATTCTAAACCTTCGAGTTCTTCCAATCTGAGTTTTGCATTTGTTCTATGGTGATGTCATAGTTTGTTGCAATTCTGAGTGAGGGTAGTTGAACTTCTAATGGAATAACGGCTTCTACACTAAAGACTAAAGCGAATGGTGTAGATTGAGTCGGATTTCTATATGTGGTTCGGTATGCCCACAAAGCCTCAACCAACTTCTCATGCCATTGACGCTTATTGTCGTCTAAAGTTTTCTTCAAAATCTGAATCAAGGTTTTATTGAAGGCCTCTGCCAGTCCATTTGCCTGAGGGTAATAGATGGTGGAGTATCTCCAATCAATGTTGTTAATTTTAGTACTCCTGAATGAAGGTCCGTTATTCGAGATGATCCGACGAGGGACACAGAATCAGTACACGACATTCTCTTTGAAAATTTTAAAACTTGCTGAGCTTTGACTTCTCTCAAAGGAACAGCCTCAGCCCATTTGGAAAAGTAATATGTAGCTGCTAGAATGATTCTATGGCCTCTGGAGGATGGGGGATCTATCAGACCAATAATATCAGTGCCCCAGCTTTCGAAAGTCCAAGAAGTGATAGTTGGGTGCAGAACATTTGGTGGTTGATGAAGAACTACACCATGCACCTGACATTGATGACAGTGATATGCAATTTTCATGCAATCATCTATCATTGATGGCCAATAATATCCTATCTATTTGATTTTTATCTTCATCTTTGGACCGGAGTGATGTGCTCCGCATAAGCCAGCATGTACTTCTTCTACTATCTTTTGGCTTATGATTTACTTAAACATCGTAACCACATATGATCAAATGATCTTTTGTATAAGGTATTATTAATCAGAGCATAAGATAATGATCTTCTTTTGATTTGATCTACTGTTGATTTCTCATGAGGGAGCTTGTTTTCCCACAAGTATTCGATGAATGGTTTTCTCCAATCTAACACTTCATCATCTACTGCTAAAACAATTTTCACCTCAGTTGAAGATTCTCTGCTTATGTGTTCAAGATCTATAGGATAAAGGACTTATCGACCTTGCACTTCTATCGGGATTGAATCTTCTTCAGGGCACTCAAGTTCTTTAGCTAGTTTAGCAAGAGCATCCGCTATAGAATTTTTTTCCTTGAGGAATTCTATATAAGGTAACATTTGGGATCTGTTCTAAAAGATGCATCGCATACTGATGGTAAGGGACCAAAGTGTCTTTAAAGACTTTAAAAATTACCGCTATTTGGTTAATAACATGCTGTGAATCTCCGAAGATCTTGATTTCTTCGATCCCATTCAAGATAGTCAATTCTAACCCAGTTATCAATGCTTCGTATTCAGCTTCATTATTGGTGCATGGTTCTGACAGGTGATAAGAGTGATACATGACACCTCTATTAGGTATAACGAATACTATACCGATCCCTGCCTGATCCGACAACATTTCATCTGAGTCTCCCTGCTGATTAGAAGCAGCACCGTCAAAATAGAATTCCCAGGTGAACTTTTCATTTGTCTCAAGTTCCATAACTTGTTCATCTAGTAGTTCATCATTTATCGGGGAATCAACCTCAATAGGATGAGCTGCTAAGAAATCTACTACTGCTTGTCCTTTAACTGCTCGTAGGGGAGTAAATGTGATGTCGAATTGCGACAATATCATCGACCAGTGGGCTAGTCTTCCTGATAATATTGGTCGAGTCATCAGATACTGCAAAGGATTTGTTTTGGATAAGAGATTTACTTTGTGAGAAAGCATATAGTGCCTTAACTTCTGAGCAGCGAAGATTAAAGCCAGACAATGTTTCTCGATCGGAGGATAATTTACCTCGGTGGGAAGTAAACGTCTATTTAGATAATATAGCGCATTCTCTTTTCCTTCCTCATTAGATTGAGCTAATAAGGCGCCAAGAGATTCACTTAAAGCTGTCGTATAGAAAATTAGTGGTTTCCCCGGTATAGGAGCTGCAAGTACGGGAGGATTCATAAAATACTCTTTTATGCTATCGAATGCTTTCTGATAGTTCAGATCCCATTTGAATGGAGCATCTTTCTTGCATAATGCTGCGAACGGTTGGCATCTGCCTGAAAGATTTGATATAAATCTCCTAAGGTATGCTAATCAGCCTTGAAAGGATCTCCGTTGAGTGAGTATTTTAGGAGGTGGCATTTCTAGTATTGCTTTGATCTTAGTCAGATCAATTTCGATTCCACGGTGTCAAACCACGAAACCCAAGAATTTCCTTGAAGTGACACCGAAGGCACACTTCAGGGGGTTCATCTTCAGATCATACTGTCGTATTCTCTGAAATACAATTCTCAAATCATATAAATGATCGTTTCTTTCAACACTCTTAACGACTAGATCAGCAACATAACATTCCACTTGATTATGGATAAGTTCGTAAAAAATCCTCGTAATTTCCCTCTGATAAGTTGCTCTCGCGTTCTTTAAACCGAAAGGCATTACCTTGTAACAGTAGACTCCTATCGGTGTCCTGAATGCGGTATACTTCTCATCTTCGGGGTCCATTCTGATTTGGTTATATCCAAATGAGCCATCCATAAAGGAGAATATCGCATGAGTAGAAGCGATATCTACCATGAGTTCTGATATAAGAAGCGAAAACTCATCTTTAGGACATGCTTTGTTTAGATCTCTGAAATCAATACAAACGCGTATCTGGACATTCTTTTTTTTGACTTGAACGATGCTAGCTAATCAGGTCAGATATTTCTCCTCCCTAATAAATCTTGCGTCGATTAATTTCTTAACTTTGATGATGATTTACTGCTCAATATCAAGTCACATTCGTTGAGGTGCTTGCTTTACTGGGGATACTTCTGGCTGAATTGCTAATTTATGAACTACTACGTTTGGAGATAATCCGGACATCTCTTTATAACTCCAAGCAAAACAATCTTTAAATTCACATAAAAGTTGAATCATATCATTTGCCTCGTCCTCATTCAAGAGAGAACTGATGAAAATCAGACGAGGGTCTCGTTCAGTGCCCAGATTTATTTCTCTGAGATCATTGATCGTAGATCTGATTTCTTCCTCAAGTTCTGGAGGTGCATCTCGGACTTGAAAGTCATCGAGATCATTTGAAGTTTCTAAGTGTTGTGGATCTATGATTTTGATGATAGCAAACATTCCTTATTTCTCTACGATTGTCTTACGTGCTAACGTTTCAGGTCCACACGATCAGACTGCAATCTGGAACCAACTCAAGATTGGGTAGACTAGGTCTGTGTCAGTTTGTAATCTTTTTCCTTTCTTGAGTTTGTTGTATTTGGTGTTGTATCTGATGATTTGTAACTTGGAAGATTTTTTGTTGTGCCCTAAAAGATTTCTATTTTTGGTAACATCGTCCGGGACGATATTTATATCGTCCTGGACGATCTGACAAAAGTAGAAACCATAATTAGGGCATCCTCATTAAAGCAGCCGACTTTTTGCAAAACACATCGTCCTGGACGATTTTGTATCGGCCAGGACGATCGGATCAATTTAGCAAGAATATGTCGCCATATCTACTTAGGAAAATCTTATTTTTGGAAATCGTCCTGGTATATCGGTCTGGACTATAAAATATCATCCTGGCCGATCCAGGTCAAATTTTCTAAAATTTCTCATGCTGTTTCGGAAAGCAATTAATGGGGATTTCGTCCAGACCGATCTCAAGATCGTCCGGGACGATTAGACATCGTCCAGCTTCATTTCAGGGCGATATTCGGGATAATTTTCCTCATATTTGAACTAATCGACCAGGACGATTTGGCTATTGTCCTGGACGATAATGGCGGCAACTTGCATTAATGAGCTCATTTTGAGAGTTTCTTTTTAAGCTATGGCAAGGCACGTTGTAAGTGTCTTTGGCAGCCATTGGAGCTTCGTTCTTGTGGGGAAAACTTGAAGATAGAGCTTGAAAGGGAGAGAGGAAAGGGTGGAGTTTGAGAGAGGGAGAAGATCCTGTGAGGGGGGACTCAAGGGAGTGTGGAGGGGGTTCCACACGGTTGCTCCGGCGAACTCGCACCTTAGTACCATCGGATTCAAGGCTTGTCGCGAGGTAAGTTCACCAAAGAAGAAGTCTCTTTGGCGTCAAAGGACCCGGCAACTCCGCCGCACCGGGAGAGGCAGAAGTGATTTTGTAAGGGCTTCTCCGCCTAGCTGTGGGGGCTAAAGGAGAGTCATGTTTTGTAGTGCAATACTTGGAGGGTGCCTCCAAGGAGTGGACGTAGGTCAAGTAGACCAAACCACTATAAATCCGGTGTGTTCTTTTCTTATTATTGCTTCCGCATTTTAATTTCCACACTTTGTTTTTCATTGTAGTGAATCTAGATTTCGTTGCTACCGATTCAATTCTCTTTTAATTAGCTTTGGGACTAAGTTCATAGGGCTTAACATCCCTAACGAACTTTCAAGTGGTATCAGAGTGGGATTCATAAAAACTGAGTTTAAAAACTTTTGAATTTCGATCCATGGCTAATATTTCTAATCGTATTTTTGCGGAAGGATATTCAATCACTAGACCACCATTGTTTGAAAATATTACTTTTGACGTTTGGAAAATTCGCATGTCTACTTTTTTGCAATCAATTGATTTTCGCATGTTGCATATGATTTTAACTGGTTATTCATCACCATCATGTATTGTTAATGGAATTAAAACTGATATTCCTTTTAATCAATGGAATAGGGATGAACAAATGGATGCTCAATTAAATGTAAAATCTTTAAATTGTTTTTTCTGTGCTTTAAATTCTGATGATTTTTTATTAATTTCCACGTGCACTACTTGTAAGGAAGTTTGGGATAAATTGCACACCATATACGAAGGCTCTAATGAAATCAAGCAATCAAAGTTGAATATTTTAATGCATGATTTTGAAATGTTTTCTATGAAACCTTTTGAAACGATTTTAGACATGTATACAAGGTTTATTCAAATTACTACATCATTGCATGCCTTAGGAAAAGATTTTTCAAATTTTAAAAAAGTTAACAAAATTCTCGTTGTTTATTTGAAAATTTTGATGCTAAAGTTGTTGCTATTTGTGAATCAAAAGATTTGAATGATTATTCTATTGATAATTTGATTGGCTCACTCATTGCCTACGAGCAAGGGTTGGGTCAAAGACTTTTGGATGCAGGTGAAATGATCGTTCTAAAAGCTGAAGATACGAAAAAAGGAAGCTTAGTTGGTGATGATAGCAATGAATTGTCAAGCAAATCACAAAGCTCACCAATGCATAAGCAAAAGTGGAAGAAAGGTAAAAGTGGTAAGGATGTCCATATCTCCTCTGACATTGTTTGCTTTCGAAGTAGGAAACCTGGACATATGAAAAATGAGTGTCCTAATTTAAGAATTCTCCCTGCAAAAGAAAAGGGTTAGGCGAAGTTAAATTAAAGGAGAGACACTTGTGTTAGTGCAATACTTGGAGGGTGCCTCTAAGGAGTGGACGTAGGTCAAGGTTTGACCGAACCACTATAAATACGGTGTATTCTTTCTTTATTACTTCCGCACTTTAATTTTCGCATCGTTGGTTTTCTATGTGGTGATATTGGTTTTAGTTTTATCTTTGGTTTTTAAGTTTTCCAATTCACCTCTCTCTTTTAAATTAGCTTTGGGCCCGTTCTATAGGGCTTAACATCCCTAACAAACTTTCAAGTGCCATCTAAGCACTTTCAAGTGGTATCAGAGCACTTGAAAAAGATAATGGATAAAAGCCTTATTTGAGTTTTTCTTTGTTATTTTTTTATTTTGTTTTTATTTTTTTTATTTTTATTGTTTATTAGATTTTTTAATTTTACTTGTTTCGTTTCGTATTTTTTTTCTGATCAACACACACATCCACTTTTCTAGAAATGAAAATTTTACTTCCTAATTTTTCTTGAAATCTTTAGTAAGTTGTGATTGACTTCTCTAAAAACAATCAAAGGAAGGAAACTCATGTTTTTGACTTTTAATCTCTATTTCCTAAAAGAGGTTTTTCTACTTTTGATTTAAAATCTTTTTAATCTTTTAAATTGGTTTTTGAAACTAAATTTTTTATCTCCCTATATTTTATTTATCGCATAGGAATCTTTTGCAAGTTGTTGAATCTAATTCAAAATTTTATTAATCAAGAAATTTGCTTTATCAATAGTATGGGTTTACTTTTGGTATTTAAGATTTCATAAAGGTAGCATAATCAAAAAAAAATTGGCCAATGATGCCAAAAATAAAAGAAGCGCAAAGCGCCAAAATTGAAAAATATAGAATACACAAAGTGTATCAAAAGATGCGGAGTGCGCCAACCAATTATCAAGAGGCATAAAATGAGCCTACTAAATTTTAATGCTTACCATTCTTATACTTCTTAAAGCTTAAGAAAACCCTTGATTTTTCGATGCTTAAGTTTGAAAATCTTGATTCATGATTCAACAAATCGTGCATTAATCTTCTATTAGATATATTTTATGAAAGAAGTTTTAAAAAATTACTGTTTCTTTCTCTAATTTATTCCTTGATTTAGATATTGAATTAAAAAGTTTTTGAGCTTTTTTAAAGAACTTGAGTTTGGATTATCAATTCTTGATTTTCTAACCTTTACTAGGCTATGTGTTGTCAATCCAATTCTACTAAGTTTTTTGATTAAAACCCAGAGGTAACTTTCTCATTTTAAGAACATTTATTTTTTCACTTGATCAGGGAATGTTTTTTGTTCGTTTTTGTTTGTGCCTCCTCGCTTTTTGATAATGCTAAAGGGGGAGAACGTTGTATCTTTTTTCTTTTCAAAAATTTTAAAACAATAAAAATATTTTCATCTCCCCTATTTTTTTTTAAAAGGATTTATTCTAGTGAGGGGGAGATTAGGAGGATTTACTTTTATAAAAATTCAAATTGAAATATTTTGCCATCATAAAAAAGGAGGAGATTGTTGTGGATCTATGATTTTGATGATAGCAAACATTCCTTATTTCTCTACGATTGCCTTATGTGCTAACATTTTAGGTCCACACGATCAGACTGCAATCTGGAACCAGCTCAAGATTGGGTAGACTAGGTCTGTGTCAGTTTGTAATCTTTTTCCTTTCTTGAGTTTGTTGTATTTGGTGTGGTATCTGATGATTTGTAACTTGGAAGATTTTCTTTTGTGCCCTAAAAGATTTTAATTTTTGGTAACATCGTCTGGGATGATATTAATATCATCCTGGACGATCTGACAAAAGTAGAAACTCTAATTAGGGCATCCTCATTAAAGCAGCCGTCTTTTTGCAAAATACATCATCCTTGACGATTTTGTATCGGCCAGGATGATCGACTCAATTCAGCAAGAATCTGTCGCCATATCTACTTAGGAAAATCTTATTTTTGGATATCGTCTTGGTATATCGGCCTGGACTATAAAATATTGTCCTGACCGATCCAGGTCAAATTTTCAAAAATTTCTCAGGCAGTTTTGGAAAGCAATTAATGGGGATTTCATCCAGGCCGATCTCAAGATCGTCCGGGACGATTAGACATCGTCTAGCTTCATTTCAGGGCGATATTCAGGGCGGTTTTCCTCATATTCTAACTAATCGGCCAGGACGATTTGGCTATCGTCCTGGACGATAATGGCGGCAACTTGCATTAATGAGCTTGTTTTGAGAGCTTCTTTTTAAGCTATGGAAAGGCACTTTATAAGTGTCTTTGGCAGCCATTGGAGCTTCGTTCTTGTGGGGGAAACTTGAAGAGAGAGCTTGAAAGGGAGAGAGGAAAGGGTGGAGTTTGAGAGAGGGAGAAGATCCTGTGAGGGGGGACTCAAGGGAGTGTAGAGGGGGTTCCACACGGTTGCTCCGGCGAACTCGCACCATAGTACCATCGGATTCAAGGCTTGTCTCGAGGTAAGTTCACCAAAGAAGAAGTCTCTTTGGTGTCAAAGGACCCGGTGTTATGGATCTATGATTTATGATTTTGTTGATAGCAAACATTCCTTATTTCTCTACGATTGCCTTATATGCTAACGTTTCAGGTTCCCATGATCGGACTGCAATTTGGAATCAGCTCAAGATTGGGTAAACTAGGTCTGAGTCAGTTTGTAATCTTTTTCCTTTCTTGAGTCTGTTGTATTTAGTGTGGGATCAGTTGGATTGTAATTTAGAAGATCTCCTGTTGTTCCCTATAAGATTTCTATTTTTGGTAATATCGGCCGGGATGATATTTATATCGTCCTAGACGATATGTCCAAAATCAGAAACCCTCATTAGGGCATCCTCATTAAGGCAGTCGTCAACTGATCGGCCTGGACGATACTTGTATCAGCCAGGACGATAATCTCAATTCAGAAAGAATCAACCGCCATAATTAGTTTAGGAATTCTTTGTTTTAGGAAATTGGCCAGGACGATATTATTATCGTCCAGGATGATCTAACTCAATCATGCCTAAATTGATCTGGTATCTTTGGAAAGCATTAATGGTTGATTAATACGATCACATCGTCCGGGACGATCACATGATCGGCCAGGACATTGACCTGGATGATCTACATCAGACAGCTTGTATTCAGGGCAGTGATCAGGACGATTGAAATCAGTTTTAAACTAATCGGCCAGGACGATCGTGAGATCGGCCTGGACGATGCAACCAATTTTCTTCTGATCGTCTCAAATCGTCCCGAGCTAATGAGCTTAATTTGTACTGATCGGCCAGGACGATATGCCTATCGGCCTGGACGATAATGTCGGCAACTTGCATTAATGAGCTCGTTTTTAGCTCTTCTATTTAAGCTATGACAAGGCACTTTGTAAGTGTCTTTGGCAGCCATTGGAGCTTCATTCTTGTGGGGGAAACTTGAAGAGAGATCTTGAAAGGGAGAGAGGAAAGGGTGGAGTTTGAGAGAGGGAGAAGATCCTGTGAGAGGGGACTCAAGGGAGTGTGGAGGGGGTTCCACACGGTTGCTCCGGCGAACTCGCACCTTAGTACCATCGAATTCAAGGCTTGTCTCGAGGTAAGTTCACCAAAGAAGAAGTCTCTTTGGTGTCAAAGGACCAGGCAACTCCGCCACACCGGGAGAGGTGGAAGTGATTTTGTAAGGGCTTCTCCGCCTAGCTGTGGGGGCTAAAGGAGAGACACTTGTGCTAGTGCAATACTTGGAGGGTGCCTCCAAGGAGTGGACGTAGGTCAAGGTTTGACCAAACCACTATAAATCCGGTGTGTTCTTTTCTTTATTAATTCCGCACTTTAATTTCCACATTGTTGGTTTTCTATGTGGTGATATTGGTTTTAGTTTTATCTTTGGTTTTAAAGTTTTCCAATTCACCTCTCTCTTTTAAATTAGCTTGGGCCAGTTCTATAAGGGTTAACATCCCTAATGAACTTTCACCCGGCAACACCGCCGCACCGGGAGAGGTGGAAGTGATTTTGTAAGGGCTTCTCCACCTAGCTGTGGGGACAAAAAGAGAGTCACGTTTTGTAGTGCAATACTTGGAGGGTGCCTCGAAGGAGTGGACGTAGGTCAAGTAGACCGAACCACTATAAATACGGAGTGTTCTTTTCTTATTATTGCTTCCGCATTTTAATTTCCGCACTTTGTTTTTCATTGTGGAGAATCTAGATTTTGTTGCTACCGATTCACTTCTCTTTTAATTAGCTTTGGGACTAAGTTCATAGGGCTTAACATCCCTAACAAACTTTCACTAAGAAGAGTTCGTTAAAAGATTTAACGTTCGCTAAAAAGAGACTATCAGATTCAAAACTATTAGAAATTACTAAATAGTATTCGTCGTCATCGAACAAACATAGAGTAGAAAAGATAATACAATGTTTTGAAATTTGTTTATGGTATTTTCTATTCCACAGATGTTCAAATTGTTGGGCTTTGCCTCTATTCCATTTCAATGGCGTTAAACCTTGTTTAGCAAATCTATTTGCAGAGTTTGAATACCAATTAAAAGCCAGTTCTATTATCTCATCCATAAAAGGATCATCAAGGGTTACATCAGTCTCTGGGGGTTTGCTGGTAGAAGGTATGAAATTGTTAGCTTTGGTTTCATGGTTTAGAGGGAGAGAAGCTTTCACTTCCAACCTCTTAAAATCACTCTGGGACAAAGGAGTTACGGTAATATTTTTCACATATATTTTTAACTTCTCCATGGTAGATAAATCCGAATTATCTTCCCTAGTGACTTGGACCCTATCCTCGGCACTATCAGATTCTATAGAAATCTTAAATTTTGGCTGATTTAGAAATTTTCTATATTCTATAACCTATGGGTCTTTCTCGAGCATATATGATTCGTCCTCCAAATTGGATTCCAAATCAATATGTATTGCAGGTTCCCTTATTTGCGTGTCTTGAGTTATATTCACACACATTTCTCTATTTTCCCATCCTCAACCTCTCCCTCTTGACCATTGTGCCATTCTACCACCTCTTTGTGAGGGAGGAGCAGGTGACCAACGAATATCGTATTCGAGGTCGGGATGCGATTCTTTTTCTTTTTCTCTTTCCTTTTCTTTCTCTTTTTCTTTCTCTTTATTTTCTTTCACTTCTTTTATTTCTACTTCAGCCAGTTTGAGATTTTTAGAGAATGATGTCTGCTTCTTAGGCAGATAGTATGAAGCATCTTTCTATATACCAACTTTGTGAATAAAAAATGGTTGCAAATCACCTTTGATGCAGTGATCTACTCCATCTTGGTAGAATTTGATACACTTATGTAAGGAGGAAGGCACCATTCTATATTCATGAAGCCAGGGTCTACCTAGGAGAGCGTTAAAAGAAGTTTCAGAATCTATTATATGGAATTTAGCTTCGGTTTTGAAGGTTTCTAAATCTAAAAGTAGGGTTATTGAACCTAAAGCTCTCTCTCCTTTCTCACTGAATCCTCGCAGCCTCATTTTGTCAGAACTGAGCTTGCAAGTATCAACCCTTAAGTACGCGAGAGTTTTGAGCGCCATGATGTTGACCGATGCACCCGAATCGATGAGCACACGGGACACCTTGAAATTTTCAATTGTGATAGAGATGTATAGTGGACGATTGTGATCTACTGTTCCTAATAACAAATCTTCATCTGAAAATGTGACACCAGGAACTTCTTTGAAATATAACGCTTCCTCATCAGACTATATTGAAGCTAATTGAGCCATACATATCTCTGGATCGAGTAAAGCTTTAACTAAAGCTTCCCTCATTTCTTTCAAAAGAACCAGAGCGTCATATATGCTCAATTTTGCTGGCAATTTTCTAAGATGCGCTAGAACATTGTAGTCAACTTTTGGGATTTCAGTATTTTTTGGTTCTGTCTCTTGAACTTGTTGTGGTTGATTAGAAGGTTCAACATTATCTGTAACTTGCTTCTCCTTCCCAGTAGATGCAACTCGTGGAGGTAAAATTTTACCACTACGAAGGTTAACTTACACTACTTCTTCGGATCAAGCCCTCTCAGTAACCTTTAACTGTTGATCATTGGTTGCTGTATGAGTTTCTTCTAGCGGTGTATCTGAATCAGACAATTCTAATTCTATAATAATAGGATCACCCTCAATATTGAGAATAGGGGAGTCGCTATCATAATAGTATTGGAATTGTTCATTTACTTGATTTTCATCTAATGTTTGGGGGTTATTTTCGTTGTTGTTCAGATTTTGATCAGAATATTCATTAGCAGAAAGAAATAAACATGATATATGTGGAATCCTTTTTCATTACTTTCTTAGCCCCAAGAGAGACAAAATAAAATTCATACAGGGTTAAGAGTTTGAGCGACACATGCTCACCATTTTCAGAAATACCTAACTTATCAGAACTTGACTCTGCCTCCTTCTTCTGCTCTTTCTCCAGGACTACGGGAGCTTGATCGGCTTGTACTTCTTTAGGCTCTATGATTGGAGCTTTATTCTTCTCCTGCTCGCAAGCTACTGAATCAACCTGGATGGGATTCTGAACTCTCAGAGGTTCCTGGAAAGATGAATGATATAATTTATTAAAGA
Organism: Dendrobium huoshanense; assembly: GCA_016618105.1. Classification (NCBI taxonomy): domain Eukaryota; kingdom Viridiplantae; phylum Streptophyta; class Magnoliopsida; order Asparagales; family Orchidaceae; genus Dendrobium; species Dendrobium huoshanense. The sequence continues at coordinate 55,857,257 of CM028353.1, forward strand.
ATTTTTTAGAGGACTGGGATAAAACTATATCCCACTTATCATCACAGTTTGAGATAGGAGATTCAGAAGGCTCACCAAATATACACTTGGTAGACCCCTGACTAGGGTCCACCAAGTATTCTTTGGGTATCACAACTGTACCGTCCTTGTAATTTCTGTCCATCCATTCTTTGAAGGTGATACAATCTTCTAACTCGTGACCTGAGATCCGGTGATATGGACAAAAATTGGGTTGTCCTTCTTTAGCAGCTTCTTCTGGTCTTTTAGATTCAGGAAGTTTGAACCTTGGTTTCTTGACTAAGCTCTTGAACATCTTCTTGATTTCTTCTTGCTTAAAAGGATAAACTTTGTTCACAAAGAAGTCAAATTTCTCTTTACGTTGTTCTGGAGTTAGATAAGGTTGGGGTCTGGTTTGCTGATCGCTTAGAGGTCTGTTATATTGTTGATATTGGGGAGGTCGATTAGGATTTTCTGCCTGAATCTGCATCGGTTGCTTCCCTTTATCTACTGCAGACACTGTCCCTGACTTCTTTTCTCGCACCTTCTGAGGTTTCAACTTCTTCATTTCTAAAGAAGCTGAATCTTTTGAGAATGGAAGCTGAGAAGCTTCCTCCTGGAGGTTAGAAGCTTTGTTTAAAAGTTTCTCAAAGGTTTTAATTATAAAACCTTTGAGTAGGAAGGTGACTAGACCATGAATATTCTTTAGGAGAATCTCTATAGTATGCTGTTCTTGCAATTGAGGCTCACATCTCATGCTAAGATTTCTCCATCTCAGGATGTAATCCACCAGACTTTCTCCTGGCTTCTGGGTTTCCACTACTAAGTCGCCAACAGTAACGTGATGCTTCACACAGGCAAATCTTTTGACAAACATTACTTCCAAGTCATTGAAGGTATGGACTGACCCATTGGGCAGTTCAGCATACCAATCAAATGCAATTCCAGATAGACTACTGATAAATTGTCTGAACAACAGGGCATCGCTACCACCTGCATTACAATAACTGGTTCTGAAATGAGCTAGATGTTGCTTGGGATTCCCAGTTCCATCAAAATTCTTAAAGAAAGGAGGGATAAATCCTTTTGGATAAGGAACCAAGTAATATTCTTCCGGGTAAGGCTTACCCTTTTAAATGGATGAAGTGTTTTGAGCCTTAGCCAATGATTCCTTTACTTGTTGTTCGACCATATTCTTGGTGTCTACTGACTGTACTGATGGTGGTTCTATATTTACAGGTTTCTGTATCGGTTTCTTAGGTTCTTCTATCCTGACTACTTTGTTCTTGACATTTAATTGCACTGACTCATCGGGAGAAGATTTAACTTGTGCTTGCGGAGTAGAAGGATTACTGGACATTGTCATCATTTCTTCCAACTTCTTTTCCATTCTGAGTATCTGCTCATCTTTTTGACTCAGTTGTTCCAATAGACGATGAGTTGAATCTGTCGTATCATCTTCATCATCCTCTTCTTTACCTTTCTCCTTCTCTCTTTGCAGAGAAGAACGAGTATCGACCATGTTGATACTACCAATCATTTCCTGATCCATGTCTTCATCTTCTTCTGCTTCTTTTTCATTGATTTGGCGGATACTCTCTTTTAGATGATCCACCATTTCTTCTATTGATCTGCCTCCCACATCCTGTGGGTCGACTGGAGTATATTCTTTAGAAGACGATAGTTCTATAACACACTTCCTTATCCCTGAGCTTTCTTTTGCTATACCTTTCTTCAGGTTCATCAACGCCGTAGGAGTTGGGGTCATTCTGGGCCGCCAAACCCTCTCTCGATTAGATAATGAGGATGACTGATTTGGGAACTTCAGTCTCCTCCTATAAAAATTGGAAGATGATTCGCTACCCTAATGACGATGTGGGTTAATATTTGATGGATATTGAGATGTTGGATTATAATAGATTCTTAATGGACAATTTCCAAAATGGCGTGGAGAAGGAGGAGATATGGGATTATATCCTCGTCGGGCTAATGCACCATACCCCAAAGATTTAATGGGAGTCCGTTGACTATCTTGATAACTAGAGTTTTGGTATTGATCTCAAGAAGGGAGGCTCTTCAGTTCTCTACGATGGTTTGATGTAGTCGCTGGTCGACTTGGACCCGCTTCCTGAAACTATACTCTTTTCTTAGTAGGAGGAGATTCTCCCCTCCCTCTTCTTGGTTGAGGATGTACCTCAGTATAGATAACATCCTTTACACTTTTCAGGAATTCTATTTTTGACTGGCCATAATCAATAGCGCAGTCCTGGATCAATCCGTTCAGCAAAGTTTTGAATTTTCTCTTCTTTTTGTAAAGAGAAGGGACGATTGGATCATTCCGGAATGGAGTAGGAGGAGAATGCGCTATGCGCACTATGCCTCTTCTCCAGCAGTAGCAGATAGGGGATGAAACCTACTACTAGCCAACTGAGGAGAATTGAAAAACACCTCAGTGAATTCATGAGTCATATTCTTTGATGCCTCAGCCAAGGCAACAACAGGATTATTCTTCGATGCTTCAGCCCTTTTAACTCTTCGCCTCATACGGCAAATCATATTTCGACACTGAGATTTAGTGATCTCAGGAATGGTAGATGATGATCCCAGTTCAAAATTTCCAAAGGTTGGAGAGTTAGCAACAACAGGAGACTTTCCTTTAGCCATGGCAGGTGGCTGAGGATAAGTCAGACGGGTGAAAACTTAGGGTTTGGTAGCTGTAGGAGCAGCTGTAGACCTACCCTCAACATTGATCTGAATGGGAACTGATTGAACTGACTCAACTACGGGAGTCACCATCGCAGTGTGTGGTGCTCCGAAAGTAACTTGCAGATTGTCGAATCCAGATCCGAACTTAATCTCATTGCCCTCGGCAGATTGGGCAACGGTGATGTTGAAGTTGAAAATCAGTTATCCAGACATTTTCTTCAATTCAAAGGTGATCCACATAAGGAACTAATTCTTCTGAGTCTATGCAAAGAACCTAACTGCTGCTGGTTGCACAGACTTGAATGTAGTTGGAGTTTACAATTTGGATTAAAAAGATTAAAGATTTGATAGAAAATGGTCCAATTAAGGACCCACACCAGAGGGATACAATCACAAGGTGAAGAATTGGAATGAATATTCGATTGATGATTTGAAAGGAATCAAGCATTAGATTAAGAAAACACAAAGTAAGCACCCTTGTCCTTGAGAACCTTAAAGTAAAAAATATAAACAAACATGTGTAGATAAGATTGGAAAGAGGAAAAGAATATAAATTTATAATCTAAAGCCTTATCTCAACACATTGAGTCAAAAATTGATACGAATGAAAAAGAAAACTCTAAGGTATGAAAATGACATACCAATGACATGCAAATGCAAGACAACAAATGGGCGGCATAACCCCTACCAGACCTAGGACCAAACCTCCATTTCTGGGTGGATGTCCTCCACGATTTTAGGAGAAGCTCTGGTAACCATGGGTGATGGCCGCTCGCGTGACCATAATCATGCAAACAATGGATTAAAAGTAAACATGCAAATGTCATACAAATGACATACAGGCTTGGTTGACTCGATTTAATGGATTCTACACATGTACAATTTAAATGAGAGATAAGAAAATCAAATCAATTTACAAATAAAAAAAATGCAGTATCAAAATCCTACTATGAAAGCAAACACAAAGTCATATACAAATGAATTTAAGAAATTCAAAATGAATTTTAGAGAAGTTTGAAAAGGAATCTAAATTACTAAACATACAAATGACACACAAATGTTAGATGACAAACGGGCGGCATAACCCCTACTAGATCTAGGACCAAACCTCCGTTTCCGGGTGGACGTCCGCTAGGCTTTTAGGAGATGCTCTGGTAACCATCTGTGATGTCCACTCATGTGGCCATAATCATGCAAACAGTGGATTGAAAGTAAACATGCAAATGTCATAACAATGACATACAAGCTTGGTTGACTCGATTTAATGGATTCTACACATGTACAATTTAAATAAAGATAGAAAATAATCAATTCAATAAAACTTTACAAATCAAAGACATAGCACCGAAATCCGACAACGAAAACAAACATAGAATTATATACAATAAATTCAATAAATTCAGAATGGATTTTTGGAAAGATTTAGAAAAGGACTCTAAAACTAAAAATCATACAAGTAACACACAAATGTGAGACAACAAACGGGCGGCATAACCCCTACCAGACCTAGGGCCAAACCTCCATTTCTGGGTGGACGTCCACCAGGCTTTTAGGAGAAGCTCTGGTAACCATGGGTGATGGCCACTCGCGTGGCCATAATCATGCAAGCAGCGGACTCAAAGTAAACATGCAAATGTCATACAAATGACGTACAGGCTGTGCTGACTCAATTTAAGGGATTCTAACAATAACATAGTTTAGATATAGAACTCAATCAAGTTGAATACAATATATGACTTGAAAATAATGAAATCAAAACAAATCGTGAAAATCTATAAAACGATCCGGTCCACGAGCAAAAATCGTAGAAGGAAATGAAAATCGGACCGAGAAGACCCAAATTTTACCAAAAAAAAAATAGAATTCTAAAAGACTATGGACTCACTAAGGATACTAAAAAATCATAAAGGAAACGGACAGCACTTCGGCAGGATGTAGGTCCCACACCGGTGCCGATAGTTGACCCTCTGCTTAGCCTCCTAAGAAGACTAAGTGACTCTCAGATAAAAGTTAAGGACACTCAACTAACTAGACTAAGGAAGTAGAAAACTATATTAAAAAAAAAAAAGCTCGAGACAAAAAACCAGATCGAAAAGATAAAAAAGACGTACAAATCAATCACACAAACACAAGCCATAAAACTATACAAATCACACAGACAGACAGTGGAAGACTAGACATATGGAAATTTACATGTAAATTTAATAGCCCAAATATTTAATTAAAGTTATATATAATTTAAAAAAGAACTAGTCTTCATTTGAAATGGAGAGAGAAGTCTATCCCAGTGGAGTCGCCAGAAAAATCTGTGTGAAAATAATTCCTAATACCTTTAATTTTAAAAAATACTCTAATCCTAATTTTTTTAAAATAAATAGTTTACTTTTAATTTTAAAAATATCATTACTTTAAAAAAATATTTATTTATATATTTAAGATAAGGAAAGAAAGAAAGGGGAATTTATAACTTATATTTTTATTTAGAGAGAAGAAAAGAAAAGAAGGAGAGGAGAGGAAATTTAAAAAAAAATGTATTTAAAATAAATTATATATTTATTTAATTATTTAAAATAGTTTACTTTATTTATATTTTGAATATTCTCTTTCAATTAAATCCGTATAGTCGGATATTAGGCCACTCTGAAGGACGGACTAATATCCTTCTATTGGTTCTAAAGAAAGAGAACTGTAATTCATTCTTCTAATCTAGTACAGCATAAAGGGTATACAAATCATCCGGAAGAACGATTCGCATATTATCCTATCGACCCAATTAGACTGATGAATTATAGATTTATTTCCATAATCAAATATATGAGATATTCGACCTGCCTGTAAGAGCAGATCAACTATCTATCTATCATTTGATTATAGAAAGAAATTTTAAAAATATGGATAAAGCTAACAATCCAAATCAAAGAAAGAACGATTCTCAGAGAGAAGTGTATACAATCTGGACTTACCACCTGTCTAGAGCGGGCTGCCAGCTAACAATCCTAATCACAACAAATTGCCGATGATGCAAGATTTTAAGATGGCTCTATCCTAGGAATCAAGGAATTACTAAATAATCTAAAATAAATGCAATGGAATATGCTTACAAAAACCAAAAATCTACTCGTATACGAATGATGTATGAAACAATTGTATATAAAAGAGCTAATTTTATTAATATAAAATTTACAGAGTACATCCCAGGGTCTGCAGGAAAGTAAAGGTGGCCAGGCCCCACCGACAATAAACCTGGATTCTAAGCCTACGAGAAAGTAGAATTAAATATAACTGCTTATGGTCTTCATGCTCCGGGTCTTCTATGGAATTCCAAAAAGGAACATCCTCCTGATAGAGGATGTTAATTTTTGGAGCCCCATCTGTATGTATAAGCAGTTATCTTTAATTCTTTACAGACTCATGACGCCTTACAGACTTAATCTATATACAACAATTCTAAGAAAATAATGCTTTACATTTCTTTTTATAAGTACATCAGGTACTAAGAACATTCTGCTTTGCAGGTAAGGAAAAGTAAGAATAGTAGAGCAGTTATATAGTTATGCATGTTATGAGTGCATTGTGTACAGTTATAAATGCAGGAAAGTAAAGACAGAAAGGTAAAGTACATGGCCCTCACTTTATTCACTCCGCTCTCTGGTGTACAGACAGGAAAATAAAAATGCATGCTATGCAGTACAGAAAAGTAAGCAATCACACATAGATGCCCTCTAGGCAAGACACCCGCAAACAAACCACAACAAACCACTAGCCTAGCCTAGGCTAAAGTTGGTAGTCCTAGCAAACATCTAAGTGAGTGAAAGAGGTCGTGTGGCTTAGATAGATCCTAAAGGAATTATCGTTCAAATTACATGTATTATTAAAGTTTATTTATTAGAGGCCAAATGGGAATTTAATTGAAGTTTAAGTAGAGTGTATTTGAATTTTTAATTATTCCAATTTTAAATGTTGAAGTTATTTGATTTATTTATAGAGAACTTATAGTTTTATAACTCCCTAAGTGCAGGAGGTTACCAATTTATAAGTCCTAGGACATTCAAAATACACACTCATCTTATAAAGAAGATAAGTGTTCATTTGAAAATCTTTAAAATTTTATTAGAGAGAGAGAAGGGACCTTATAAATGCAATACCACGTGCCCTCCCGAAGAAATCTAGTGTGTCGTATAAGGTCGGTACGTTATTATATTTGTTTGAAGATCTCCAAATCCAAATGTATTAGTGCCTTCCTAAAAAGAGTCGTGCACAACACATAGGAGATCTTTTGATTATTTAAGTGTATTAAAGGCTTCTTTAAATAAAAATGCCTAAAGCTCTCCAAAAGGAATCGGGCTTTAGGCATAGAAGCCTTGATTCACTTAATCTAAATTAATAATCAAATTTGATTGATTAAAATAAATTCTAATCAATCAAATTATCAAATTAACTTAGTTTAGATGAATCAAAATTTAATTTAATTTTTAATGAATTTTATTATAGTATTTAGAATTTTGAATTATTTATTGAATACTTAATGATTTGAATTTGATTTTTAAGGTTGATTTTTAATTGTTGGTTAGATACCACCTTTGTTTCTCACCGAGGCCGTGAAGTTTATTTCACCTTCCTTAGGGATAAGCTAATAGCCTCGTAGGCCTAGGTTATCTAGTGGTACCCGGTATAATTAAGTGGCTTAAGTATGATTCATGTTTGAAAGTTAATATATTTTATTTATAAGTGTTTGGTTGCTGGTTTTAGGAGTTAGTTAGACATTTTTATAGTTTTAAAATAATTTTTGAATTTTTAGGAATTTTTTAGATTATTTTAATCATTTAATTAAGGGTAAAATTAACTTTTTATTTAAAATTAAATTCTAGAAAGTTAGCATTTTATTAAAATATTAGACCTTAGGATAAGTTGTTAGACTGTAAGTATGCTGAAAATGGATTTTTCTACATTTTATTACAAAGGTTTTGAAGATTTGAACTAACTTTGAGTTGGGTTTGACCAGAAAGTTGACTTTTTGATTTTAAAAGTTTTCTAAAGTATTAATATTTTTAATAAATACTATACATTATTATGAGTTGAATACATGTGAGTTTGACTGATTTGAATTTTTCTTGAATTAGTTATGAATTTTAGAAGATTTAAGCATTTATTAAAATTTTTTAAGTTATTTAATTAGAGGTTTTTATGATTTTGCTCCAAATGAATTCCAAATTCCTTGAAATCAGCTCTAAAGGTCAGTAATTACCTAATGAGAGAATTCCAAGTGTTTGGACACCACCTTAATTGTTGTCCTTAGTGTCACTAAGTTGTAGGATAGCAAATCAATGTTTCTAACCCTTTTAGACATTAAATTACAATCATATCAATACAAACAAGAACAATAAAAGTGTTCCTAATATTCTATGGAATAAATATAGTGGATTATTATAGTACTTATAGGTCATTTAATGATCTATAATTTGAATAATTTACTATAGAGGAATAGATACATCAAATTAGGATGAGGTGATTTTAGGATATATATATATATATATATATATATATATATATATATATATATATATATATATATATATATATATATATATATATATATATATATATATATATATATATATATATATATATATATATATATATATATAAATATCCCTGAATCAAGAACCATTCAAATTTGATATGGAGATCATGTATAGTTCGTTAGCTATTTAAACTAAATTAAGCATGATATTGAAGGTAGATTTTAACCAAACCATACATGATCAAGATCTAAACCTATTTTCAGTGAAAGGAAAACTTTACACTGATTCCATAGAGCTTTAACATGCTATGATTGGATTTAATTTGAATGACTTATGAATTTCGAATAATCTAAGTCAAATTTTGACTTGGATTTTTGTAAATTCATAAGACAAATTAGATTGCATCAAATAACCTTAAGAAAATTATAGTGGATTAAGATTAGGCCCTACTACATCTCTACCAAAATTTAACTCAAGATAATATATATATTTTTATTTAAAAATAAGATAAAGATTTTAGTGTAATTGAAATTATTAAGGAAATGTTATTTTTATAATATAGTACTTGAAAATATGAACAAAATGAGCCCAAGAACTCCAAAAATGGATAAGAATTGAAATTCCTATCGATTTTTGAAGTTCTGGTGATTTTTTAAATTAAAATGTAAGTTTAATAGCCCGGGTCAAACGACGACGCTGACCTGGGACACGCGGTGGCAGCTGGTGTTGCATCCCATGACCCCGAGTTTGAGATTTTGATGATGCCAAATAATGATTTTTTTGAAACAACTTTTCATTGGATATTATTTTATTTGCTATTGTCTTTGAGTACTAACATTTCAGGAAGATCACAAGTGACTCATGACGAAAAGAAGACTCAAGAACGGGTAGATTAGGAGTATGAGTCAGATATTGTATTTTTCTATTTATTGTATTTTTATTTTCTTGAGTCTGGCCATAAAATGCATAAGAGTATGAGCAACCATGCACACACACAGGGGGAGAGTTTATTTTTAAATGTAAAATGTAATAGAATTTCTTCTCTGGAGATCGTACTGTATGATTTTAATTCGTACCGTATGATCCGAGCTATGTGGACGATTCTGTCAATAGATTGTACTGTACGAATATATTCGTACTGTATGATATGTTTAGATCAAAAACTCTAGCCGTAGTTTAGTTTAAGTAAGTGATTTTGCGCCGTTCATATTGTACGAATATTTTCGTACTGTACGATTTATTTTAAAAACTTACTTAAATTAACCCGTAATTAGTGCATGAAACTCATGCCAAATTATAATTTAAACATCATACTGTACGAACAAGATCGTACCATACGATGAACAGAGATGAAGTGTGATCGTCCCGGATATCATTCTGGACGATCTCTTAGTTTTGGTCTCATCGTACTGTATGATAGTAATCATACCATACGATGAACATAGACGACATCTGATCGTCCAGACCATCGTCCTGTACGAATAGTATTTTGTTGATCATACCATATGATATTATATCGTACAGTACGAATCATTTTTTAACTGTTCGTACATCTTCGTACCAGGATGAAGTATGTTTATGAATATCATACTGTACGATGTTGAATCGTACTGTACGAACAGTAACGGTTACTTTTGAAATCAGAGGGATTTTGGAGCCTGTTTTTAGGAGTTAATCTCGTCTTTTTTTAGTAAGAATTACAGAGAGGGAGAACGGGGTTAGAGAGGGATTCCAAGGGGGAGAGAGCTCTTGAGAAGTTCTTTAGGGTTTTGAGAGAGGAAGGTGAAGGTGAGCGTTGTGAGGGAGAAGAGGTATGAGGGACATTACACGGTTGCTCCAAACTTGCTGCATCTTGTTCCTCCTGTGGCCCTAGAAGAATTTGTGGGAGGATATCCTAGGGAAAGGCTCTTCTACATCCGTGACCTTGAGGTACTCTGCCTTCTCCAGGAGGGAGAAAAAGGAGAAGGTTCTCTGCCGTCGCCAGGAGGGTGAAAATAGAGTTTGGCACTCTGCCACGCCGAGTTGGTGAAAGGGAGTATTGTAAAGGCTTCTCCGCCTTGCCAAGGGGGGCTAAAGGAGAGCTATTGCTTGTAGTGAAAATCCAGGAGTGGAGGACTCTGGGGAGTGGACGTAGGTCATTGTTTGACCGAACCACTATAAAAATCTTGGTGTGTTTTTTCCTTATCTTTATTTACTTTTACTTGCACTTAATTTTTCATAATTATTGCGTGGTGAAATTTGTGAAAGAAAATTTGTTTAAGTTTTTATTGTCAAATTTCAAAAATAACAAAAAGATTAGAACTCCTGTTTAGGGTTACTTTTTATTGAGAAAAAGTTTTTCACAATTCACCCCCCTCTTGTCATTTAGTGATTTCAATTGCTATCTGAGCTTGTTTTTCAAAATTAGTATTTTAGAAAACCTTGAAAAAAAATGATAATGTCGAATTTTGGTAATCGTAACACTGTAGAGGGTTATTCAATAACTCGTCCACCACTTTTTGATAACATTCCGTTTGATTTTTGGAAAATTAGAATGTCTACATTTTTACAATCTATAGATTACCGCATGTGGATGTTAGTAAATGATGGATATGTTGCACCGTTTAAAACTGTTAATGGTTTGAAAACTCCTGTACCTTTTAATGAATGGAGCAATGAGGATAGGGATTTAGCCCAACTAAATGCTAAGTTCTTAAACTATTTTTTTTTTTTTTGCATTAAAATATGAGGACTATATGAGAGTATCTACCTGTGTTTCTGGTAAGAAGATTTGGGATAGACTGTGCATTACATACGAAGGAACAAACGAAGTAAAATAGTCTAGGCTTAACATTCTACTGCATGATTATGAATTATTCCGTATGAAACCTAGCGAAACAATTTCTGACATGTACACTAGGTTCACCCAAATCATGACATCCTTGCATGCATTAGGTAGAGAAATTTCAAATTCTGAGAAAGTGAATAAAATCCTTAGATACTTACCTAGTTCTTATGATGCTAAGATAACTGCTATCACTAAGTCCAAAGACCTTAATGTCTATTCTATTGATAACCTCCTTGGGTCACTCATTGCATACGAGCAAGGAGTGAGTCAAAGGCAAAGTTAAGCAGGTGAAAAGAAAAAGGAGCGGACGGTGGCATTAAAAGCTAGCAACTCAAAAAATGAAAGCTCTGTAGGGGAGGAAGAGGATGAGATAGCACTGATGACCCAACAGTTCAAAAATTTCCTGAAACGAAAACAGAAGCGTCATCAGAACAGCTGGAACAAAGGTAAGAGCTCAAGGTCTAATAAGGTTTCATCTGATACAATCTATTTTGAATGCAAAAAGCCAGGTCACCTTCAAGCCGATTGCCCCAATCTGAAGAGTCAACCAGCTAAGGAGAAAGGAGATGACAAAGCAAAATACAAGAAAGGAAAGACAAAGACACTGAAAGCTTTTTGGGCCGACTCTGCCTCAGAATCATCATAAGAAGAAGCAGAGGAGGAGGTAACAAATTTGTGTCTTATGGCTAATGATAACCATGATCAATTGGATCAGGATGATGTATGTCAACTTTCATATGAAGAATTATTACTTATTCTGAGAATATTCATGACTCGTATAGGAAGTTGAAAAAGATGCATGCTAAACTTAATATTGAATTTAGTTCTTTACAAACTGAGCATGCTAACTTGTTTAAAGAAAATATTGATTTAGATAGAGATCATATGTTACTTCTTCATGAGTATGATGTATTAAATAAGAAGCATATTGAACTAACTGAAGAGCATGAAACCTTGAAAACCACTCATGTTGAACTAGAAGAAGCTTTTCATAGACTATACAAACTTGTATTAGAAGTAGATCATAGTGAGCACTTGCTATTAATAGAAGTTGATGGATTGACAGCTCAAAATAAAACTTTTAGTGAGAGAATAAAAGAACTAGAAAATGAAATTGCATCACTCACATTAAGCCATCCTAGCAAACCCCCAACACAGCATGCATCACACAACTTTAGGAAGAGGCACTATCACCCACATAGATTAGTAAACTCATTTCCTGGTGTTAGGTGTTTCTCTTGTGGCATGTTAGGTCACATAGCCCACACATGCACAATTCACCGTATAACACACTTAGTATGGAGACCTAAACTACATCCATCACAGCATAGCATGCATACATCTCATTCATGCAAGGATAAGGAGGAACCCAAACTCACTTGGGTTCCCAAATCTAATCTTTGAATGAAATTGTAGGGGTGCTCTCACAAAAGACCTAGTGAGAGCATGTGGTACCTGGATAGTGGCTGCTCACGACACATGACTGGAGATATGAAGAAGTTCATCCTACTGGAGACCAAAACTGGAGGCAAAGTAACGTTGGGAGACAACACTACCAGGAAGGTGATAGGCTCAGGTATTATTGGTAATGCTAAAAAAATTTTAATTGAAAATGTCTTACTAGTTGATGGTTTGAAACATAATTTACTTAGCATTAGTCAACTATGTGACAAAGGTTTTGATGTTAAATTTCTATCTGATAAATGCCTGATTAGTTTATTTGATAAACTAGTTTTAGAAGAAAACGAATGAACAATTTTTACATGTTATACCTTGATTGCATTGATAGCTCAAATTCATTTTGTTTGAAAATAATAGTTGATGACTCGTGGCTATGGCATAGGAGACTATGCCATGCTAGTATGAAAACTCTTAGAAACATCACTCAGAAAAACTTAGTTAGAGGTGTACCTAAGTTAGACTTTACCAAGGATCACTTATGTGATGCTTGCCAACTAGTAAAACAAGTCAAATCATCCTTTCACTCAATTAGAGATGTGATCACCTCTAGGCCACTACAAATTCTACACATGGACTTATTTGGACCCGTTAGTACAGCCAGTCTAGGTGGAAAGAGTTATGGATTTGTGATTGTAGATGACTTCACTATATTTACTTGGGTAAGATTCCTAGCACACAAAAATGAGTCTTTTAAGGAATTTAAAGTATTCTCCACATGAATTCAACAAAAATTAGGTTGTGAAATATCAACAATCCATAACGATCATGGTGAAGAGTTCCAAAATGATAGGTTTTAGTTATTCTGTCAAGAGATAGGAATAGAACATAATTTCTCAGCCCCTAAAACACCCCAACAAAATGGTATAGAAGAAAGGAAGAATAGAACTTTGGTAGAAGCTGCTAAGGCAATATTAGCGGAGTATACCCTTCCTACATACTTTTGGGCAGAAGCAGTCAACACAGCTTGTTATGTTTTAAACAGAGTAAACATTAGATTGAAGCTGAATAAAACTCCATATTAAATCCTTAAGGGTAGGACACCAAACCTTTCACATTTACATGTCTTTGGGTGCAAGTGCTTCATCTTGAATAATGGTAAACATCCCTTAGGAAAATTTAATCCCAAGTCTAATGAGGGTGTCTTCTTAGGATATTCTTCTTGTTAGAATAGTTGCTATTTGAATGCCTTTACATTTTTTGCAACTTGAATAGTTTTGATGATTTCAAACATTATTTTTCAAATGTGTAGTTATCTTCTAACAATTTTAGAAGATTTGTATTTGCTCTTATGTGTACTAACATTTCAGAAAAATCAGACTCCAGACTACGATAACTTCAAATCAAATTCAACATGAGATACTTTGTTAATTTGAAGTTTGCATTTTTTTCTTTGAATTAATTTTGAAAGGGAGTGATTGTAATTGAGTGAATAAAAAACATACACACACACACATAAGGAGATCATAAAATTTTATACTGATCATACTGGACGATATCCTATCGTACGGGACGATCCGACAGTTATCTCCTATAGGGCACATGGAACGAATAGGAACATGCTCGAAAATTTTTTTCTAAGTCCTATTCATCCAGGACAAAAATAATTATCATACCAGACAATTGGTTCTCTGTAAAATTTTCGTCCAGACAAATTTTATTATCGTACGTGGCGATTGGTCCTCTGGAAAATTTTCATCCAGACGAAATTAAATATCGTCCAGGACGATCGGGTCTCTGGAAAACTTTCGTCCATACGAAAATAAATTATCGTCCGTGGCGATTGGTCCTCTTAAATATTTTCGTCCAGACAAAGTAAAAAAACATCCAGGACGATCGGGTCTCTGGAAAATTTTCGTCCAGACGAACATATTCTCGTCCAAACGATTAATCGACTTAGAACAGTTTTCAACAGTTTCTAGAACAACCTAGTAATAACCGTTCGTACTGGACGAACCTAGTTCGTACAGGACGATCATCTGTACGAAGACATTTCATACACATATTCAAATAGGGTCGTTTCAGATCGTTTAAGTAAAATTGTCCAGGACGATCCATGATCGTACAGGACGATCCACTGCGTACAGAATTAAAAACTTGCAGTTTTTGGTCGGTTTTTCTTGTCTTTTATATAAAAAGTCCAAATTAGACTGCCATCCAATCTCTTTGTCATTTGATCTTCGTGCCTCTTGAGAGAATAGCCAAGGAGAGAGTGGAAGAGAGCATTCAAAGGAGGATTCCTACCACTGGAGCGAGAAGGCTTCACTTGGATTTCAAAGGTAAGAGTCTCTACTTGTGAATTTGAATTACTTCACTCTTTTCCTTCTTCCTTCTAGATTCTTATGAGAAGATTAGTCAAGGAGATCCGGTTCTCTGTCGACACTTGGAGAGTGTGAACAGCCGAAGGGTTCTCTGCCTATACTTGGAGAGTGTGAATAGCCGTAGGGTTCTCTGCCCACACTAGGATTGTGTAAAAGGATGACGGTTCCCTGCCAGCACTATGGATTGTGTAAAAGGACGACGGTTCTCTGCCAACATTGTGGATAGTGTAAAAGGACGACGGTTCTCTGCCAGCACTGTGGATTATGTAAAAGGACGACGGTTCTCTGCCGCACCAGGTAGTGGTGAAAATAGTGTGTTGTAAAGGCTTCTCCGCCTTACTGTGGGTGCTAAAGGAGAGTCACTATTAGTTTTAGTGCAATACTCAGAGGGTGCCTCTGAGGAGTGGATGTAGGTCTGGTTATAGACCGAACCACTATAAATTTGGTGTCATTAACTTTATTATTTTTACGTTTCCGCACTTTAAATTTCAGTTTTAAAAACTCTGTGGTTGAAAAATATTTTTCTACAAACTTTAAAAGAAATTTTTATTTCGGTTCAACTTAATCTTCAAAGAGGGTTTAAAATTTTTAAACTATCAATTCACCCCCCTCTTGGTAGCCTTGGGACATTTACTTAGGCTTAACAACCTAATTACTGGACTCAACACTTCTGTATGTAAGGCCTATAGAATCTTTAACAAGAGGACCCTAGTAGTAGAAGAGTCCACCCATGTGATGTTTGATGAATCAGATAAGCCCTCTGGATATAGAAGTGAAGATGATGAAATAGAGGAAATTCAAGGAGTAGAGACTATGACCTTAGGAGAAAGGGAAGAACCTCAGGAAGATTTGCCTAGAGAATGGAGATATTCTTCTAGTCATCCTAAAGAGTTAATTTTAGGAGACCCAGCTGAAGGTGTAAAGACTAGGTGTGGACTTAGGAAAGAGGTTAGCCATTCAGCATTCATCTCTATGATAGAACCTACAAGTATAGATTAAGCCTTAGGAGATGAATTCTGGATTCTAGCAATGCAAGAATAGCTACACCAATTTATCAGGAATAATGTTTGGGAGTTAGTTAAGAGACTTAAAGAACAAAGTGTTGTTGAAACAAAATGGGTCTTCAAAAATAAGGTGAATGATTCAGGAACTATAATAAGGAATAAAGCCAGATTAGTATAAAAAGGGTATAACCAAATTGAGGGAATAGACTTTGAAGAAACCTTTGCCCCTGTTGCTAGACTAGAAGCCATAAGAGTGCTCTTAGCTTTTGCTTGCTTTAAGAACTTTAAATTATATCAAATGGATGTAAAGAGTGCATTTCTGAACGGGGTAATTAAGGAAGATGCCTATGTTGAACAACTCCCTGGATTTGAAAGTTCACAATTTTCAAATCATGTATTCAAATTAAAAAAAGAACTTTATGGACTAAAGCAAGAACCTAGAGCATGGTACGAAAGACTTAGCTTATTCCTTTTGGATAGAGGATTTGAAAAGGGTAGTGTAGATACTACACTCTTTTTACAAAAGGTCAAAGAAGAAATTCTCATTGTTCAAATATATGTGGACGACATCTTGTTTGGATCTTTGGATAAAAACTTGTGTGATGAATTTTCAAAAATAATGAGTAATGAGTTTGAAATGAGCATGATGGGAGAACTTAATTACTTTCTTGGCTTTAGTGTAAAACAAATGGATAATAGAAATTTTATTAGCCAATCAAAGTATATTAAGGATATTTTAAAGAAATATGAAATGGATAGTGCAAAACTCATGAACACCCCAATGTGTTTGACAATCCAATTAGATAAAGATCATAGTGGAAAATCAGTATATCAGAAAAAATATAGAGGAATGATTGGATCCCTTCTTTACCTGACTGTCAGTAGACCGAACATAATGTTTAAGGTGTGCCTTTGTGCCCTTTTCCAAGCCGATCCTAAAGAGTCTCACTTAACTGCCATCAAGAGAATCCTTAGATATTTACTAGGCACCCTGAATCTAGGAATTTGGTATCCTAGGCACAACACTTCCTTTAAAATCTTAGGGTACTCAGATTTTAATTTTGCAGGATGTAGGATAGATAGAAAAAGCACCTCTGGTACCTATCAATTCATAGGACAATCATTAGTTTCTTGGTCCAATAGGAAGCAAAACTCAGTAGAACTTTCCACAGCCGAGGTAGAATATATTGCAGTAGAAAGTTGTGTTGCACAGATACTATGGTTAAAACAACAAATTCTTGATCTTAGACTACCTGTTGGAACCATCTCGATCATGTGTGACAACACAAGTGCAATTTGTATCTCTAAGAACCCAATTCAACACTCTCGGATGAAACACATAGACATTAGACACCATTTCATTAGAGATCACGTCGCTAAGGGAGATATAGAATTACATCACATCTCTACAGGAGATCAATTGGCGGACATATTCACAAAACCACTACCTTTCGACACCTTGAGGACTAGATTATGTGTCATTGACATTACTGCATAAAAAATAAATAAATAAATAATAAAAAATAAAAAAAAAAAATAAAACAAAAATCTTCTTCTAAGGCTGCTCCTGATCATCACACACTCACCACATAAAAACCTCTGAACGTGACTGTTTATCGTACTATACAATACACATATCATACCATACGATACATCTCAATCTACATAACGTCCACCAATAAGCATATTTCAGCTCTGTTGATCGTACTGTACGACCTATATCGTACTGTACGATATACATTATATAGCTTGTATGACATTATTGCCTATCGTACTGTACAATATCTCCTCTTCGTACGGTACGCTCCACATCAGCAATGGATTGGGACAAATTAAATCCGGTTGGTACGACATTATTGATTATCGTACGTTACGATACTTACCTTTCGTACTGTACGATACATATCAGCACAATGAAATAAGTATGAGTTAAAGCTGTTTGGTATGATATTTATTATGGATCGTACAGTACGATACACCTGTTCGTACAGTACGAAACTTTTGGTCAAAAGTCATACTGAGAGCCTCAGGATGATTGAAATTCGTCTGATCGTACTGTACAATATGTATCGTACTGTACGATTTGACTGTCTTTTCCCGAAACGACCGGTCAGGAAATTGATTGACTATCGTACTGTACGATAAGAAATTGTACTGTACGATTGTTGAAATTTTCTATAAGAACCCTTTGTTAGGCCGTTCCTTTCAATCAAATCCTTCCTCACTCACTCCTTCACCTAGTTTCATGCCCTCTTGATAATGTCTAAACAAGGTCGGTTGACTGCTGGAAGCTCATCCTCGTCGAGTCGTCCACCTGCTCGTTTTTTGAATGCTCATAATGAGGAAGCCTACCAAAGGTATAAAGCCTGTAAAATTTCTCCTTCCAAAATGCTTAATCAGGCTGCTCTTAATTTCGAGGTAATGGGCCTCTTCGCTTCCACCACCTTCCAATTCTTCCTCACCCTGGCATTTCCCTACAATTCTGAACTTCTCTTCGAATTTCTCGCTAATCTCACCTACACTGTCGACAACACCACCTTTCACTCTTTTATTTGTGGCCGAAACATTGAGATCACTAGAGCTGACATTGCCTAATATATTGGGTTGTCCACTGAAGGACCTATGGTTCTCTCATTTCTTACTAATGAATTCAATTATAGCGATGTTAATAGAGTCCTTAAGAATGCTATTTTCTATTAACACCAACCTCTCGTTCAATCCCTAACTCAAAATGCCCGAATAATTCAACATGTCCTTCGAACCTCAATAATACCCAAAGGTGTTGATCGTATCAATCTGACCCAGACCTTATCCGTCGCTACCTATCTTATTATGTCCAACACAAAATTCGATGAGGTTGATTTAATTAGTAACTACATTCACCACATGACTTTTGTTTGCCTACCTACCACTCGACGGAAATAAAATCTAGCTCTTGGTCACCTAATAGGATATATCCTCCAACATAAATGTCAATTGACCTACCCTGGTGAACCCGACATTCTTCCTATCTTTTATACGGATGCCTCTTTCCGTATTCTCTTTCATCGGGGACACGAGCCTGAAGAACCAGTCTTTGATGAAGAAGAAGGAGAAGATGCCACAGCAGCAGCTCCAGCTCGACCACGACGACATGCCCACCCCGAGCACCTGCACCAGCACACCCTAATGATGATTTGGTCGCACGCTTCGACTAACTACAGACTCATCTCGATACGCATATTCAAGAACAACATCAGCAACATGAGATAGATATGCAATGGTTTGGAGAATGCTTTACTGCAATTGATTACCGATTTGATGCTCTCTTTCAATATTTTCAACCGAATCCACCTCCACCACCAACTAATCAGGACCCTCCTATTTAGATTATTTGTATTTGTATTGTAGTTTCTTTCTTTTACTTTCTGCTTTAGTTGCTCCTCCTTTTTGTGCTGTCAAAAGGGGGAGAAGTTTGTTGTACTTGTTGTTGCGGTTGTTATAGTTTGTTAAATTCATTCCTTTTATTTTGTACTTACATTTAGTATCTTTCTTTTTTCTTGTGTTTTAATTTAAAAAAAATAAACAAACAAAAAAAAATGTCATCCGTACTTGCTTACAACAAATCATTGACATCATCAAAATGTGGGAGATTATTGCAAACCATGACCCCGAGTTTGAGATTTTGATGATGCCAAATAATGATTATTTTGAAACAACTTTTCATTGGATATTATTTTGTTTTCTACTATCTTTGAGTACTAATATTTCAGGAAGATCACAAGTGACTCAGGACGAAAGGAAGACTCAAGAACAGGTAGATTAGGAGTATGAGTCAGATATTATATTTTTCTATTTATTATATTTTTATTTTCTTGTGTCTGACCATAAAATGCATAAGAGTATGAGCAACCATGCACACACACAGGGGAGAGTTTATTTTTAAATGTGAAATGTAATAGAATTTCTTCTCTGGAGATCGTACTGTACGATTTTAATTCGTACCGTACGATCCGAGCTATGTGGACGATTCTATGAATAGATCGTACTATATGAATATATTCATACTGTACGATATGTTCATATCTAAAACCCTAGCCGTAGTTTAGTTTAAGTAAGTGATTTTGTGTCGTTCGTACTGTACGAACATTTTCGTACTGTACAATTTATTTTAAATACTTACTTAAATTAACCAGTGATTAGTGCATGAAACCCAGGCCTAATTATAATTTGAACATCGTACTGTACGAACAAGATCGTACCATACGATGAACAGAGATGAAATGTGATCATCTCGGATATCATCCTGGACGATCTCTTAGTTTTTTTCTCATCGTACTGTACGATAGTAATCATACCATACGATGAACAGAGACGACATCTGATCGTCCAGACCATCGTCCTGTATGAATAGTATTTTGTTGATCGTGTCGTACGATATTATATCGTACAGTACAAATCATTTTTTAACTATTCGTACATCTTCGTACCAGGACAAAGTCTGTTTATGAATATTGTACTGTACGATGTTGAATTGTACTGTACAAACTGTAACGGCTACTTTTGAAATCAGAGGGATTTTGGAGCCTGTTTTTAGGAGTTAATCTCATTTTTTTCAGTAAGAATTACATAGAGGGAGAATGAGGTTAGAGAGGGATTCCAAGGGGGAGAGAGCTCTTGAGAAGTTCTTTAGGGTTTTGAAAGAGGAAGGTGAAGGTGAGCATTGTGAGGGAAAAGAGGTGTGAGTGAGATCACACGGTTGCTCCAAACTTGCTGCATCTTATTCCTCCTATGTCCCTAGAAGAATTTATGGGAGGATCTCCGAGAGAAATGCTCTTCTACATCCATGACCTCGAGGTACTCTGCCTTCTCCAGGAGAGAGAAAAATGAGAAGGTTCTCTACCGTCGTTAGGAGGGTGAAAATAGAGTTTGGCACTCCGCCACGCCGAGTTGGTGAAAGGGAGTATTATAAAGGCTTCTCCGCCTCGCCAAGGGGGGCTAAAGGAGAGCTATTGCTTGTAGTGAAAATCCTGGAGTGGAGGACTCTGGGGAGTGTACGTAGGTCATTGTTTGATCGAACCACTATAAAAATCTTGGTGTGTTTTTTCCTTATCTTCATTTACTTTTACATGCACTTAATTTTTCATAATTATTGCGTGGTGAAATTTGTGAAAGAAAATTTGTTTATGTTTTTTTGTCAAATTTCAAAAATAACAAAAAGATTAGAACTCCTGTTTAGGGTTACTTTTTATTGAGAAAAAGTTTTTCATTATTCACCCCCCCCATCTTGTCATTTAGTGATTTCAGCTGGGACATCCATGTGGACGACTGCGATCAGGCGGGTCCCACCACTTATTCAGCAAGGTAATGCTTGTAGCCGTCAGATCAATCACGGAGGAGATCGAATGACAATGATCCAACCTGTGGTATTAAATCCACTCTAGAATGCTCAGACGATGTTGATAGATCCCGTGGATTGGATCAATGGTGAAGATCGGACAGTTGGGTTAGATCAACTCCCAAGAAGTTTTTGGAATCAATTCTATAGGCTGGATGGGCCTGGATTGAAATGAGTGAGGTCATTTGGTCGGGTTGACTTAATGAACCCATTTGTGCTCTTGGTTGAGCTAAGGAGCACATCAAGGCTTGGGCGAAGCTGGATTAGCTCCTAGAGAGCTTCTGGAGTCAAATCCAATGGCTGGACTGGCTTGGTTCAAGTTAGGTGAGTCAATTTGCACGGGTTTGACCGAGTGAGCTTGCTTAAGCTCTTACTTAAGCTAGGGGACATGCCAAGGATTGGGTCAGGTTGGGTTGAGTCCAGAGAAGTTTCTGGAGTTGGGTTCATGGGCTGAAAGGGCCTGATTCATGCTGGGGATTTGATTTGGTCGGGTTTGACCAATTAAGCTCATTAGAGTTCCCATTGACTATTTGACCAATCAATGGGGTTGATGATTGCTGAGTTGGTATTAAAGCAGGCTGTAGAGTGTCTCCCAATGACTAAGTGGGTTCAGTTTGGGCTGAATTCATTGAATTGATGGGATTTGACTGGATGAGCCCATTTGAACTCCCATTGTTCATTTGACCAGCCAAAGGGGTCAAGGATTGCTGATGTGGATCACAAGGAGTCTATAGTATGCTGGTTGAATGATTCCAGGGTTTCAATAGGTCACTTTATTCATAAGGGCCTATTAGGCCCTTAATAGGCCACCAGGTCAAGATTGGTTGACTTGGTAAACCAAGTGTCCAGGGTCTAAGAATGGGTTTAACTTATTTGAAATGCTATTTTGAGTCTTTTGGATATGGTCCCAGGGCTTAGATAAGTCATCTCAGTCAAATTACCCATTTGGACCCTTAAAGGGCCTCTTAGGTCAACCAGGTTGACCTAGAGTGTGGGAATGGGTCTAACATGTTTGGTTTGATATTTAAAATCTGTTGGAGGTGGTTGCATTCAGTTTGGAGCTCATTTGGTTCAAAATGACTATTTGCACCCCTTAGGGGCATTTTAATCATTTTGACCTCAAGTCCACAAGGGGCTGAAATGAATTCAACAAAATGCATTTTATTGCTCAACATGTCAGGATTGATGGTTTGGAAGAGATTGGAAGCTTTGAAGGAAGCTCCATGGTCAGGATCCACTGGATGAAAGGTCTAGTGGCATAGGCCGAAAATATTTGAAGGTTTTACAGCCTTTGGAATTTGATTTAGTTTCTGGGGTTAGAGACCTCATAATGGGCTCAGATTTGGAGGGTTGCCTCTAGAGACATGTCCCATCAATATGAAATTGATAGACCATAAATCAGAGACCATTTAACAGGGTTTTGAGGTATTTGAAAATTCACTGGAAAAGGCTTTCAGGACTGGGACCTTTAGCCTTGGGTTCGAGTCTGAATTCTGGATTTGAATTGGGTTTTATTGGAATCTAGATAGATTGGGACATGAATTGACTTGAGTTTGAATTGATTTGAATTTGAATTTATTTGAATTTGAGTTGATTTTAGAGTCATATGTGGACCTCATACAAAAATGAGGTCAACATGAAACAATTTTGAGTTTGTGTCTCCTTCCTCATGCCATCTTGCTTTTGCCCTTTGATTCCCCCAAGTGGACAATCTTTTCAAGGTCACATTGAGATCATGGATTTTGCTCCTAAGCAAAAGAAGATCATGAGCTGACCAATCAATTCCCACAGATTCCTTGTGTTGGAGATCCAAAATCTCCTTTTTCAATTCTTCCTTCAGCACATTCAAGTCTTTACACTTGTTTTTACTCCAAAAAAACAGTGCTTTTAAAGTTCTCCTAATCTTCCTTTGTAGAACTGAGCCTTCATCTCCAAAATCATTTTTCTTCCAAGAGTGGTACACAATACCTTTAACTGCTGGATAAGATCTCCAAGTGTCCTCAAATTTGATGGTCTTCGATTTGATACGCACCTTATCATCCATCTTGAAGGCAATAGCACTATGATCTGATGCCACCCTTGCTAGATGTCTAGTAGCTGCTATAGGAAGCTTTTGGAAGGCAGCCGAATTCAGAATACTCCTATCCAACCTTTCCCAAATCCGGGAGGCTCCTTCCTTATTATTTCACCAAGTGAATCTTGGTCCAATGCTCCCCACATCATGGAAATCAAAATTTGTCATAAAACACTTCATATATCTAGGTCCTTTAGAAATAAGGAACCTTTTACCACCTCTCTTCTCTTATTTGTTCAAAACACAATTGAAATCACCACCAATGATAGAAGGAATATAACTTTCCATACAACTTCCAAGTTGGCTCCAAAGAGTCTCCCTCTCCTTACAGCATCTGCTCCCATACACAGTAACAACCTTCCACAGCCCCAAGTTAGGGATAGAGAGGTCCCCAACTATCATTTGGGAAGAGGACTCTTTAACCACAAAAGTCACAACCTTCTTATTCCAAAGCACTAGGATACCCCCTAAAAGACCAAAAGCGGGAAAATGGAAATACTCCCAATCCTGCCCAATAAAACCATCAACATCCTTCCTATCAATACTAGTCATCTTAGTCTCCATTAGCCTAATGAAGAAAATGTCTTGATCTCTAACAACCTCTTTCAAATACAGAGCGGCCTCTTTCTTCCTAGCCCCTCTGTAATTCCAAAATAATAATGAAGACATTAAACTAGTGTAAGGGATCCCACCCCATTTATGGAATTCATCCTTCCATCCCTCTTCATCTTCTTGTTCTAGATCAACTGGCCCCAAAGATTTTAACTCTTTTGCAAGTTTAACTTTAGTAGAACCACTAATGCAAGATGTGACATTATTCACAACACCAGCATTCTGTATCTCCAGATCCATGTCCTTCGGTTTACCAGACTCTTCAAGCTTTCCCAAAGAGTCTACTTCACTATCTTCAAACAAAATAGCAAATTTGTTACACAGAGAAATACCTGGCTGACTATCTTCAGCAGTTTTATCTTTATCTAAATTAGTTTTTGGACCCGAAGCCAAATTTTCCACAGTATCAGCATTCTCCTTTTCACTGAAAATTTGCTTATGAATAATACTCTCTTGATTCATACCTCCCCTATTTTCAGACCTTCCCCCATTATTACTAATCTTTCTTTTATCAGCAGCTCCTCCCTTATGAAAGCATCTGTTCTTAAATTGGACATGTATCCATGGGCCATACTCTAATTTATTCACATAAGGTTTGGCGGCAACCTTAGCTTTTTAACTTCCCCTGTTACAGCTTGAGGTTTTTTCAACATCTGGTCTTTGATACCCTGAACAACATTATCAGGACATTCGTTCACATTATGTCCCGCTTGACCCCAATGATAACACAGCAAATTAATCTTCTTGTACTCCACTCGCTGGAAGAATCTACCAGCTAATCCATCTATCCATACTCCATTTGGAAGTTTCTTCTCCGGGTCGATCTTGACATAGATGCGGGCGAATTCTCTTTTTCCCCACCTGAAAGTATTTCCATCTAAATACAAAGGTGTGCCAAATTGAGAAGCAATTCTTGCTAGATTATCCTCTTCCCAGTAGTATAACGGCAAACACGGGAGTCTGATCCAAACAGGAGATGAAATCCCTTTAAAGAATATGGATCAAAGGCAGGAGACCACCTGTCCATTCCGATAATGTATCCATTCACATACCACGGCCCCCCATTTAAAATTTCTTCCACTGCCTCGTTCATCTTGAAGGAACAGAGAATCCAATTCATGCCAATTGATGTTTTATGGAATCCACCAAACTTACTCCATTGTCTTCTCAGTTCAATACTATAAACTGAGAAAGGCACATTACTTCCAAGGACTTTGATCACAACCGAATGCTTCAACACTTCAGAATTCATTGCTTCCAATTCTGGATTAAGCCGAACAGCAATCCCGTCTTCAGATAATTCAATTTGCTCTCTATTAAAAGCAATCTTGATATGCTTTGGCTTCGACCATGCTCCAACCACCTCACCAATGCCATCCTGTCTATTATTATCGTATAAGTTGGTCTTCAAGATTTCATCATTCATCATAATCTTTCCAAAAACATTCCCACCTCCATTAATCTCAAACTTCTTCATGATTTCCACATTATCCAAATCGTTGGACACCAGGTGACCCTTATTCACCCTAGAAAACCCTTTTACCTTCAAAATAGGCTCATCTGCCACTGAAGAATCAAGATTAGTTGAATTAGCCTCACCTTCATTTTCTTTTAAATCTGCATTACTCCGGACAGCAACACCTTCCATCAAAACCTTCTTTCCCTTACCTTCCACCATAGCCGGACGATTCAAAGGACTCGCCCCTTCTTTGATAACCACGCCATTTCTCCCTCTACCACCGATGCGTAGAGTACCAGAGGATCGCAGAACATCCATACCATCGGCAAAGAAATGTCAATGATCTTCTGGCGACGGCACCACCGGCAGTAAAAATCGCGGGAAGACAAAATTTGAACAAGAAGACAGGACATTCTCTCTATAGAAATCTAGACGTTCTCTCTCTAGAAAAGAACTCCACTCTCTCTTTTTCATTTTTGTACATTACTTGAATATATGGAAATTTATAAATAAAATTGGTACAATGGATAAGGCTAGATTTTAAATTCATACTAAGTTTTATAAGTTTTATGTTCCTTTGTTGTCTTTAAACTATAAAATCCTTTGTAGTATTTTATTAACTTATTTATCATATAAATTTCATATGTTTGTGAGCCTCTATCTTATTCCAAATTTAATACTTTGTCTAGGAGATGTAAGTCTAGTCAAGTATAAATTTCATCAATTTACTATATGGTATCTCTTTCAGATTTAAATCCTTCTTATCTAAGAGATGATATTCTAGTAAAATTTAAATTTTGTTCTATTAAAGAGCCACTATCTCATTCAAATTTCAATCCTTCTTTTATTGGAGATTCTATCTTAGTCAAGTATAAATTTTATCTATTTGAAAGCCACTATGACATTAATATTTCGATCCTTCTTTTCTAGGAGATGTTATCATAGTCAAGTATAAATTTCATCTATTTCATATTTCAATCATTCTTATATAGGAGAGGATATCCTAGTCAAGTATAAATTTCATTTATTTTAGAGTTTCTTTCTCATTCAAATTTCAATCCTTATTATATATTCGATGCTATCCTAGTCAAGTATAAATTTCATCTATTTTAGAGTTGCTATCTCACTGTAATTTCAATCATTGTTATATCAGAGGTGTTGTCCTAATCAAGTATAAATTTTGTCTTTTTGAGAGTCACTATCTAATTCAAAATTTCAATCCTTCTTTTCTAAGATACACCATCCTAGTCAAATATATATTTCATCTATTTGAGAGATGCTATCTCATTTAGATTTCAATCCTTATTATTTTGGAGGTGTTATACTAGCTAAGTATCTATTTCATATATTTGAGAGTCGTAATCTCATTCAGATTCTAATCGACTTATCTAGGGGTTTATATCTAAGTCAAGCATATGTTCATCCATAGTCAAATCTAAATATCAAATAATCTTCTAAATTTTGTGGATCACTTAGATTAATGCCAACATACGTGATTTACTTCTCAAGTTTATCACGCCTACTGGCGTTCAATTTATTGACCTCATTTTTAGGTGAGATCAATAATCTAAATAAAGAATATAATTTCCATACTTAAATCATTGAACTACACTTTAAACTTCAAATTTATCCAATCACTGTGCTCTGGCATAGTGATCTGATCATTGACTTCAAAGTCATCACTTTAAAATCACCCTTTTTATCATCTGATCTATCAATTAACAATATCCAAAATAATCTTCAATGATATGATCATTCTAAAATGAAATTTATTTCAATCATTAATCTTCATTGATCAATTTTAAATTTAAATCAAAATCAATCCCTAAACCCATTAGTTGATTGTCACTAGTGATAATGAGATGATCACCTATTTAATCATTGACAATCATCAATTATTATCAATGATCTAAGAATTATAAGCACTAAATCCTTCTAAATAATTACAACAACAACAACAACATCAAGCCTTTATCCCACTACGTGGGGTCGGCTACATGAATCCTTTTTCTCCATTGTGTCCTATTAAAAGTCAAATTCTCGTTTAAATCTAATAAAGAAAGGTCATTCCTAATATTTTCTAACCAAGTCTTTTTAGGTCTACCCCTACCTTTCTTAACATAAGTCAAATCTAATACCTCTACTCTCCTAACCGGGTCATCGGAAGGCCGCCGTTTAATGTGACCAAACCATCTAAGGCGACTCTCTCTAATCTTATCTTCTACTGGAGCTACTCCAACCTTTTCACGTATATGCTCATTTCGTATCCTATCTCTAAGGGTAAAGCCACTCATCCACCTGAGCATCCTCATCTCTGCCACACTTAACTTAGTATTATGCTTCTCTTTTAATGGCCAACATTCAGCACCATAAAGCATTGCAGGCCTCACTACCATCTTATAGAATTTTCCCTTAAGTTTGAGGGGTACATTTCTATCACATAACAAGCCCGATGCATTCCTCCACTTCAACCATCCAACTTGAATTCTGCTGATAATATCCCCATCTATTTCACCATCACTCTGAACAATAGATCCAAGATATCTAAAACGTGTACTCTTATTAATGACTTGATCGCCCAAAGTCACAATCCCCTCACTAGGTCTATTACTACTAAAATTACACTCCATATATTCCGTTTTAGATCTACTCAAGCGAAAAGCTTTAGACTCTAAGGTTGACCTCCATAATTCAAGTTTACCTTCAACTCCCTCTCTAGTCTTATCAACAAGAAGAATATCATCAGCAAAAAGCATACACCAAGGTATATCCTCTTGCAAATGTCTAGTGAGAACATCCATGACTAAAGCAAAAAGATATGGGCTTAAGGCTGATCCTTGATGTAACCCAACCGAAATAGGGAAATACTTAGTCAATCCACCTTGTGTTTGAACACAAGTAATAGCTCCTGCATACATATCTTTAATGATTTGAATATAAGCATTATTGACTCCTTTCTTTTCAAGAACTCTCCATAGCACTTCTCTTGGAACTTTATCATATGCTTTTTCTAAATCAATAAATATCATATGTAGATCCTCCTTATTTTCTCTATATTTCTCCATCAAACCTCTTAATAAATGTATGGCTTCCATAGTCGACCTACCCGGCATGAAACCAAATTGATTTTGAGAAACATTAGTATCACGCCGCAACCTATGCTCCATAACTCGCTCCCAAAGTTTTAAAGTATGACAAACTAACTTAATACCTCTATAATTCGCACAATCTTGTGCATCACCTTTATTTTTAAAAATAGGAATTAACACGCTCATTCTCCACTCATCTGGCATCTTTTTAGTCTTCAAAATAGTATTAAAAAGTTTAGTAAGCCATAAAATTCCTTCATCTCCTAAGCATTTCCACACCTCTATTGGAATATCATCAGGTCCAACAGCTTTTCCACCCTTCATTTTCTTTAAAGCCTCTCTAACTTCAGTTTTACTAATACCCCGATAAAAACAGAAATCTTTATTTTCATTTAGAATGCTAAGGTCATTATAGTCAATCTTATTTTCACAATCTTCATTAAAAAGTTTAGCAAAATATCTCATCCATCTTTGTTGAATATCATCTTCTAAGAAAAGTATTTTTTGATCTTCATCTTTAATACACTTCAC
The DNA here is from genome assembly GCA_016618105.1 of Dendrobium huoshanense. Lineage (NCBI taxonomy): Eukaryota > Viridiplantae > Streptophyta > Magnoliopsida > Asparagales > Orchidaceae > Dendrobium > Dendrobium huoshanense. The sequence goes on from CM028353.1 coordinate 55,886,234, forward strand.
TTGAACTAAATCCTTACTACTCCTATCTCTTTGTTTGGCTAACTTATACATATATCTTTCTCCCTCTTTAGTATATAATCTATTATATAAATCACTAAAAGCTAATGTCTTTGCATCGCATATTGCTTTCTTAGCATCCTTACGAGCCACTTTATATATTTCCCAATTATCAGAATTCTTAAAATTAAACCAATTTTTATAACAAAGCTTCTTATTTTTAATCTTTTCTTGCACATTTGGATTCCACCACCAACTACTTTTACTATTAGGAGCTTTTCCCTTTGATACTCCAAGGATATCTTTTGCAATATTCTTAATATCACTAGCCACTTTTTCCCACATAATATTAGCATCCTCATGCACAGACAAAATCTTAAGATCTAAAATCTTATTTCCAAAAATAATTTTGTTAATATTCTTTAAATGCTCCCATCTAATCCTAGAAAATCATTTTACTTTATTTTTTATTTTATGCCCCTTTATCTTTAAGTCCAAAACTAATAATCGATGTTGGGTACATAAACTTTCACTCGGAATAACTTTACAATCTTTGCAATCTAAACGATTTAGTTTTCTAATAAGAAAATAATCAATCTGTGTTGTACTATATCCATTTTTATAAGTGATGAGATGCTCATTTCTTTTCTTAAATAAGATATTAACAATTGAAAAATCATAAGCTAAACAAAAATCCAATATGGTCTTGCCACCTTCATTCGTCGTTCCAAATCCATGGCCACCATGAATGCTTTTAAAATCATCTACCTCTCTACCAACATGTCCATTTAAATCTCCTCCAATAAGAACTCTTTCTTCAAGAGGTATCTTTTGTACTAAATCCTTCTAAATAATTGATTAAATCAAATCAAAATCAAACTCATTGATCTAATCTAGTACAAATCCCAAAACTCCAAAATTCAGTGTCAGAATAAAACCAAAAACCACTTCATTCATAACCTATTTTTGGAGATATTTCAATTTCCTTAAAACCTTTCCAAATAACATTGGATTCCCAATCTATCACTTTTATATTTATTAGAAATGCCTCTAGAGTCAACCACGTCAATTTGATGGCATTTCAAGGTCGTTAACCCCTATAATTCAAAGTATTTCCATATGCTATAAAACCTTTAAAAATTTATAACCTAAGCCACTGAACATGGCATCTTGTAATTTTGACCTTGGAAACTTCACCAAACTCATTAACCATGATCATCATCACTAGAACGATACATTAAACCATCATTGAACCTTGGTTAACCATGGTTGATCATAAAACCCAAAAATATTAATCCTTGAAAACTAAATTTTCCTTCAACCTTAATATGGAAAAATCAAACAAAGCCATGCAACCTTCTCCAAATATATTCAAAGTATTATTTGGAATCCATTGAGCTAAACCTCAAGCCCTGGTTAACCTTAGTCAACCAAGACAACCTAGGCTGACCAAATTATGATTTTTCCCTTTAAACTAAATTACATGCATAGAGGCACCAATAAACCTTGGGACCATCTCCAACATACTCAAAATCACATTTGGAAAGCATTAAACTCAAATCCAAGCCATGGACAACCCTGGTCGACCAAGCCAACCAAGATTGATCAAAGGGCACCTTCAGCCCTCAAACATGCACTTTGCACCAAATAAACTTGCCAAACCATGGGACAACCACCAACAAGTCCAAAACACCATTTAAAATGACTTGGACCCATCATTGAAACCTATCAAACTTATTTGACTAGGTCAACCCTAGTTGACCAAATCACTCTATACACTTAGAAAATTCATTGCTTATTTTTTTGACAAAAATTAAAACTCATGGGGATTGTTCATGAAGTCAAAATAAGTCCCCTAAAAAATTTCCAAGTCTTGGGCCCATACGATTTAACCAATAGGATTGAACCAAGTGTTTAAAATGGGGTTTTTCTTCTCTAATTCACCACCCTTGTAAAAAAAATGAAATCTATTATAACATGTTTGTGTTAACCACAAGCACACGTCTTTGGAGTTTAAACCTACAATTTAACCTAGTTCAAAAGTACGGGTTGAACTAAGATTCAAGAAACTAATCAAATGGAGCTCCAACTCAACCCAACCTAATTTAGCTTGAGCCAGCACATAGGTAGGCTCTAGAAGCTTCATTGTAGATGCCCAAACCATCTCAGGCCACATTGGTTGCTAATTTGTAAATAACCTCCAAAACAACATCTCTTTAATGATTGTTTCAAGATTAAGTCCCTTAACAAACACATGTATGGTTTTAAACTCTCTAAAATGTTCCCATGGCTCCCATTGGTCTTTCCCTAATTAAAATGGCCATTGGTTCATTCTTAGGTCGTAAGATGTAGACTCTTCATTAAAATTTATCTCTCCTATAAATACTCCCCCCCCCCCCCCCTGAACCTCTATAATAGAGTTGATCAACTCATTTTCCCATCCTCATAAAAAGTCCCCCAACTTTCACATAATCTCTCCAGCTCGTTCAACGTTAAAAAATCTCCCAAACCAGCAAAATAGAGAACGAAAGTGAGAAAGAATAATTCATATACCTATCTTAACCAAGCCATCATGAGCTCTTAGAGTCTTCTAGGAAGTTGAAGTGTGTCTTTCAATCTTTATAACATGCATGTCAATGCATGTCAGATCAAATAATTTGACCAGAATAAGTGAAACTAAGTTTCGCGTAGTTGATTCTGACACATGTATTGACATGCATTAGCTCTTGAATGGTGGTGCCACCAATTTTTTAAATAATAAAAATTAATTTAAAATTCATTTAAATGCCTATTACTTTTTAAAATTATAGAAAATTCTTTTTTTTTTGGTCCAAATGGAGTGTTTTTTGGCTTGAAAAAAAGCTCTTGAGCTTGAATATTTTCTAAAAATAATTTTAACAAATTTTGACTAGTGTATTCTGAGAAAAGTAGAGATAATTATTTTCTAATTTCTTGAATTTATCATAATCCAATGGTCAAATTGACCACAAAATTTAGTAGTGTATATTATGGTGTATCCCAAACCTATCTTAATTTTCTTAAATCTTCATTTGATAAAATTTTTATGATTTGAATTTTCAAGTTTATGGGTCCATTTTGGGCCTATAACTTTTAAAATTCATAACTATCCACACATTTAGAATTAGATTTCTTTTTGTAAAGTTTTTAAATTTGTGCAAAGGTAAGTTAAATAATTATTTTACCCAATTATAGTAAGTCTCACTCCTAAACTAATTATTAAAGCCATAGATGTATTGTTTTTTTGTTAATTAATTAATTTCTTAACCTAGGGAGGCTTTGATGAGCTAAAATTTAGTGAGCTTAAAGCCCTTGTGTGTGTGTGTGTGTGTGTGTGCGCGTGTGTGTGTTTCAAATTTTATTGCATTTGAAAGTCATTTGGTCTATCATTTAGTAAACCTAAGATTCATGTACATAATTGACATAGGAATTTTTAAAATTCATAATAAACTCATTTTAATCTAAAAAATAGATAATAATATATAAAAAATATTCAAAACTAAAAGCACAAAAAAGGAAAATAAAAATCCATATCATATACATCATAAATTTAAACTAATTTTAGAAATTAAGAAATTCACTAATTAATTAAAATTAATATTTAAAAATATATAAAAAATTACCAAAATGTTCATAAACACTTGTTATCATCCCTAGAGGTTATTTCCGACATTTGGAAATTTTAAGTTGTTTGTAGTTGATTTGGTAAAAAATAACAAAATGAGCATAATAAAAAATTAAATAAATATAAAATTACACCAAACTTTAATAATTCATAACTAATTCTAGAAAAATTTAAATTAAATAAACTTAAATGTATTGGACTTATCTTTAGGTCTAGTATTTATGAGAAATACAAAATCTCCATAATTCACAATAAATCGAAAAGTCAATATTTAGGTAAAACTTAATATATAAATTGCACCAAATTTGTAAAATTCATAAAGAATTAAAAAAAAAATCAACTTTAATAAACTTAAAGGCATTGAAATCATCTTAGGTAAAATATTTAGTGTATATATATTAAAATTCTATAAACCAAAACAAGCTAAAAAGTCAAGAAATGGACCCTATTTTTAATGCATTAAAATAATTATAAAAATATGGAAAATAAGTTTTTTTTAGTAAATTATCAATTCAATGAAATTAAATCATTAAACAATATTAAATAAGTAAATAACATTCTTATCATTAAAGTTTTTAGGTTGGACTAACTCGAGCTAGGGGGCTATGAGTCCTTTGGAGGCCTTATGCCTCGTGCTCGTTGTGACAACATCATAAATGAATTTGGTAAAATATAAGTACTATAATATAAACTTAAATAAATTAGTAAATAATAAATTAAATTCAAATAAAAATCATTAATAAAATATGTAGATGTTATAGCTTTTCATACCCTTATGCTTAATTCCTTTTAGGAGGGCAAAGGTGAATTGGATTGAGAAAGCTTTAAGGATCAAAATATATAAAAAAAAAATTAAAGACTCTATGTTATCAATCTATCCCAGTTCTTGAGGGTTGATAGCATTAAAAATATGAGCCTAAGACTTTTTTATCAATTGCTTCTAGCACTTAGAAGTTGTTGAACACTATGTACTTTAAAACCTAAAGATAAATAACTTCAATAATTAAAGCATCTTTAAAAGAAATTTAAAACCTCTAAATCTTGACAAATTAAATTCAAATCATCCTTCAAAGACCTTGAAAAAATAAATTCATTTATATACGACTTTAAACCAACAAAGCAAAGAAACTACCCTAGCCACACAGCCTTTCTACAAACACAAAGATGGTATAGTATGAAAACTAACTCTATCCTAGGCTAGGCTGATAGTGTGATTAGCTTGCCAAGTGTTTACTTGGAAAGTACCTTATGTATATTTTTTTATTTCCATCAATTTGGATGTAATACAATTTAAAAACTTGTTGGTGCACATAGGTTCCTTAAGGACTACATTAGAAGCATCAGGTTATTTCACAGTTCCTTCCCCTTTATATCCTTTTATATACATTTATATACTTTTAAATTTCTTTTAAATTCCTAAAAGTGTCAAAGTATAATGCATCTAAGAATGATATATACATGTACAAGTCATTTTAAATATAAAACTTATATATAATGAGTTGTACAACATATTGAGGGGTAAAATATTTAAATATACACTTATTTAATACATATACAAACGGGGCTCCAAAGATGATATCCTTTTTTTAAAGGATACCCTCTTTTGGAATTTCATAGAATACTTAAATCTTGAAGACCATAAGTAAGTATATCTAAATCTATAAATAGAATAGGATTAGAAACCTAAGTTTGTTGTGGTGGAGCCTTGCCACCTTTCTTTAATGGAAAATTTTAATATGTTATAAACTATTAAATCAACTAATAAATTAATTACCTTTTATATGCAATCTTTTATTTATTAAATTTACTTCATGCATTGCATTCATGTGGGTGGTAATTTGCATTAGTGGGTAGAAAATTTTTATGTTTTTTTTAAGAATTTGTTTTGGATTTATAAAAGCATGTATATTAATTCTAGGATGATGCGGTACTTCAGTACCATATAATAGATCCCATTTCTCAATCATGCATACAAGCATGCATTTTAATTTCTGTAATGAATGTTTAGCCAAACTTTTAAGCCCATCTTGGGTAAGGTAGTGGGGTCCCCATTACACTTGGGGGGGAGGGGGGGGGGGGGGGGGGGGGGGGGGGTGGGGGGGGGGATTATATGCTTTTCCTTTAGATAGGGGCATTATGTTGCTAAAATTTCTAAGAAATTTTAGCCGTTAGAAAACCTAGTTAATTAAATTAAATACAATGAAATTTAGAGTGCTTAATGAGTTTTCTCGGTAGTGTCATTTGAACTTAAAGTTAAAAGTACTAATCTTGAGTCATAAATTATAGAGTCTAATTCATCCTTTGTTCTATTAGGATAGAACTCAGCCTATCATGCATACATCTAAGGTGATTGATTCTACATTTCAATTGTTAATTGGAAAATCACTTCAAGCAATGTATAAGTATATATTGTAAATAGCTCTTCAGTCATTAAACATTTATATTCAGTTCTATTAAAAATAAAAGTGAAAATCTAAATGTTGAGGATAACTAAAGAATTTTTAATCTCAAGATTATGCATTAAATCTTATTAGTCTGAATATTTATTTATATCTATATGTCATTAAAAATCCTATATTATTCACATTAATCAAGAGTATTCTCTTAGGAAATGTAATTAACTATTAGGGATTGCCCTTATAGCGTGTCTACAACCTATAATAAAATAAATCCCATCTTACTTTTTTTTTAAGGTAGGGAAAAGATTTATGGAATACATACTTTTTTTTTTCAAGAAATGCTAAGAGCAATTTTATTATAAGAAAGCTAAGTACAAGGACCTATGAAAAGAAACACCTATCACATTCCTCATTTAACAAATTTAAAAAATTAGGAGGAACCTTATTACAATCCAAACTATCCCAAACAAAATCAAAAGAACAGGCATAGTTAGCACTACAATCATCTCTAACTTATTGCAATCCCTATTCACAAATTGAATAATCACTTGATTAAACTTCCTAAGAAAGAAGAAATCATCTTGCTTCGGAACCGCCTTCTTTAGTAAGTTTATTCTTCATCACACTTTGAACAAATTTCATAACATTATAATTATAACCTTCTATAATGATTCCTTTTGCCTCATAGATCCATTCTTAAATAAGCTTCCTCAAGGATAGAATCGAATTCAACTCCAAAATCGAGCAATCCCAATGCAGGCATTTAAACCCAAAAGGCAAACATAAATCTACCTTTATTATCTCTGATCACACCACCTATACCCGCATTATATGAGTTCTCAAGAGAAGCATCAACATTAAGTTTAATCCAATCGATTGGAAGAGGATTCCAAGAGAAAGAAAATAGCCTTAGCTGATTGGAATTCCCAAGTTGGCCAAAATTAGATTAAAGCTAATGATGCAGTACCAAAACTAACTGAATTTGCTACTATAACATTGACACAATCCTCTGTGTCACAATGTACAAGATTGTTTCTACTTTTCCATGAAAGGAATACAGCCGAGCAATATAAGTTACCCATGAATGGATTGGATTTTGACATAACATCCAACTCCTTGTAACAATTATCCAAATCAGAGAAAACAGGGAGTTTAAATCCCCATTTATTAATCATCTTTATCACTTTATGAACCAAAGGACAACGAATTGCCATATGTTCAAAATTCTCAAATGCACAGCAACCTCTTGGACATCCATTGTAGTTAATAAGCCTTCTATACATCAAAAACTCATTTGAGTCGGAATTGCTTTGTGATTCATTCTCCACCAGAAGAGCTCCACCCTTGGTCTTAATTTTATATTCCTTAACTATTTCTAGTTTCTATCTTCCGCTTCATCTCTACTTCTATTATCAAAAATCATAGCAGTTAATGACTTTCTAGAGCACTTAAATAAAATCTCCATTTGATCACATTGAAGATAAATGTGAATCATAACATAACTTATTAACTCCACCAGCTCTTTCCTGAAAAACTGCTATAGTTTTAATACATTCCAGCTTCCATCTTGTATAAAACTTCTCAGACAACTGTATTCATCTTCTAATTCTGCCACACATGTAGGCCACAGGTCAATGCTCTTCTCTAGAATCTAGATATCTTTAATGGTGTTAATACTACCATATGAGATTTTCCATCGCACAATTTGTTTCAGAAAATTTTCTCCATTGATAATAATCTTCCAAGTAGACGATTTTCCACTTCTAGCTTTTGAATTCTAAATTTCTTTCACATATTTTGCAATTAAAATTCTATTAAGCAAATTAGAAGGATTTGATATGAAACTCCAAGAAATTTAGCCCTCAAAGGGCCAATTTTTTTAGATGCTGATATCACTCCTTGACCACCCAACCTTTTTTGTTTGCATAAAGTTTCCAAATCAATATAGTGAAGTCCCTTACTCCTATCTTGTTTATTCCAAAGAAATTCCCTACTCAACTTATTCAACTCTTTCAACACTCCCATTAGAACCAAAGAATGTGTTGAAAAGAAAAAAGGAAGATAGAAGAGAGATGACTTAATGAGTAAAACCTTACCTGACAGAGATAAAAACCAATTTCCCCATGTATTTAACTTGTCATAAGCCTTTTCAAGCATACATTGAAAGTCCAAAACTGCCAGCCTTCTCAAAGCCATTTTAACTCCAAGATAAATCATCTCTTTGACTACTTTAAAACCCAAAAGTTTTGAAAGAGCAATAGACTTACTCCTTCCAACCGAATTCCCAAAAAGAACAGATGATTTCTGCACATTAAATCTTTGGCCCGTCCAGTTACTATAAGCTTTCATAATCTTCATGATTTTCTTCACACTTATACAATTAGCCTTAGAAAAAATGATGGTATCATCAGCATATTGCAAATGAGAAGCTTTCTCTGCTATAGGAGCAACTTTGATACTGATCTTTGAACCCCTTTGATGAAAGGCTTGAGTCAACAACTATGAGCACATTTTGAACAAATAGGGAGAAAAGGGGCATCCTTGCCTAAATCCACATTTTGCCTGAATCCATTTATTATTAATACCATTAATTAAAATAGAATACTTTGGATCAACCACACATTAAAATAAAAAATTAGAGAATTTCCAAGGGAATCCAAAATACTATAACACTTGCTTCAAAGTATTCCATCCCTTATTGTCATATGCCTGTTCCATATCAACTTTATTGCAATATTTTTACATAGTGTATTTTCTAATTGCAATATTTTTTTTTGTTCATTTTCATTTTGTTTTTTAAAATTAAAAAAAGGAAACAAATCTAAATAAAATTAAAAATAATCTTACCCCTATTTTTAAATCTTCACCTAGTTAGGGGGAGATTGAAAAAAATACTAACTTGATTTTTCAACCAAAAAATTTTTTCATCATTAAAAAGGGGGAGATTGTTGCAATCTCATATCCCTAGCTTCTGATTTTGATAATTACTAATAGTATTGATTAAAAATTTATTTCTTCTAGCATATATTTTGGATTTTATTTTTCTGTGTGAAATAATATTTTAGGTAAATCATACACCACTCAAGATTGATCAAGACTCAAGTTTGGGTAGAATAGAATGTCTTTAAAAAGTATTTGTATTTTTTTATTTTCTTTTATCTTTTATTTCTTGAGTCTGGCCATGCAAGGGTGTATGCTAAATTGATGATCGTACATACACACAGGAGAGTAAGAAAATGTGAGTTGAGATCTTTTGAACTAATTGTACTATACGATCAGTTATATGCAAAATAGGGCTAATGGCTAATTATTTCATTAATGCTAATGGATAAATTGTATTATATCATATCAATCATAATGTATGATTTCTTTCCATTAAAAAACCCTAGCCACCATATAATTTAAATAAGTATTTTAAAAAAATAATGTTTGAACTAATCATACTATATAATATTTAAAATCTTAATTAAAGTATTCCCTATGATTAGATATTTAAATCAAGGTTTAATAAATTATCTAATCATATTGTATGATATAGATCATACCATATGATTGACAGAGAGAAAATTTAATCATCCTGATATCGTACTGGATGAAAACTTTGATTTTTGAACTAATCATATATAACCTATAGATCATACTCTATGAAATTTTAATATTTGAACTAAACATATTATACGATGTGAATCATATCGGACGATCGACAGAGATAATTTCTATTTTTCCCAAAAATCATCATGTATGAATAAAAACTGAACTACTCATATCATACAAACTTTTGATTGAATGATGTGATAAGTATGTAAAATTTGAACCATTTATATAAACAATTCTTCAATTGTATTAGAGGAACATCTATTTTGAACTAATTGTATTGTAAGAACCCAGATAGTATTACACGAATAATGATAGCCTAATTAAAAATTAAGGATTTTTTGAAGCCTTGTACCTAAGAAACTCAATGAAGTCTTTAAAGAAATAATTATAGATGTTAAAGGAACTTTGAGGGAGAATTCTTGAGAGAGATTTGGTCTTAGAGAGGGAGAATGTGATAATGTACGTGATAGAGAAGGAGTGTGAGGGGTGCTCAAGCAGTGCTCCATGCAAGCTAGCACATATCTTTCTCATATAGCCTTGCTGAGTTATTAGAGTTCATTTAATGAGAGAAGCTTCAAAGTCAGGTTCTCGGGTTTTTTACCTTCACCAGGAGGATAAAAAAGGATTGAAGGTTCTCTACCATCACCAGGAGGGTGAGAAAGATTTCTAGGGTTCTCTACCTTTATTAGGAGGGTTAAAAAGGATTGAATATTCTCTACCATCTCTAGGAGGGTGAGAAAGATTTCTTGGGTTCTCTTCCATCACAAGGAGGTTGTTGTGTGTGATAGAAAAGTCCCCCTCAAACTTAAGGGAATATTCTATAAGATGGTGGTGAGACCTATATTGCTTTATGGTGCCAAATGTTGGCTATTAAAGAGAAGCATAATATTAAGTTAAGTGTTATGGAGAAGAAGATGCTTAGGTAGAATAGTGGTTTTACCCTTAGAGATAGGATACAAAATGAGCATATACATGAAAAGATTGGAGTAGCTCCAATGGAAGATAAATTAGAGAGAATGACCTTAGATGGTTTGGACACATTAAATGGTGACCTTGCGATGACTCGATTAGGAAAGTTGAGGTATTAGATTTGACATTTGTTATGAAAAGTAGAGGTAGACCTGAAATGATTGGTTAAAAAATATTAGAAATGATCTTTCTTTATTAGTTTATATGAGAATTTGACTTTTTAAGGACACAATGTTACAAAAAGTAGAGGTAGACCTGAAATGATTGGTTAAAAAATATTAGAAATGATCTTTCTTTATTAGTTTATAAGAGAATTTGACTTTTAAAGGACACAATGGCAAAAAATGATTCATGTAGCTGACCCCATATAGTCAGACAAAGTTTTGATGTTATTGTTGTTATTTTTATCTTCCAGCACCAAGTAGGTGAAAAAGGATTGAAGGTTCTCTACCGTCATCAGGAGGGCGACATAGCTTTTGGTTCTTTGTTGCACCAAGTTTGGTGGAAGTGATTTTTGTAAGGGCTTCACCACCTTACTGTGAGGGTAAGAGGAGAGTCACTATAGTGTTAGTGCAATACCTAGAGAGGAGTGTTGGGGCTCATTCAAAATGAATTAGGATGTTAAGCCTAAGTTAAATGTCCCAAGGCTAACCAACAGGGGGGTGAATTGGTAATTTAAAAATTATACTTCTACTCTTGGATTTTTAGAAAACCTTTTTAATTAATAATGCAAGTTAAATTTAAAGTTTAAAAAATAAACTTTTCAACCAGAGTAAACAACTTGCAATGAAATTAAATGCGGAAGAAAAATAAGAAAGAACACACCAGATTTATAGTGGTTCAGTCAAACCTTGACCTACGTCCACTCCCCGGAGGCACCCTCTGAGTATTGCACTAATACCACAAAGTGACTCTCCTTTTTCCCCCACAGCAAGGCGGAGAAGCCTGTACAAAATCACTTTCACCTTCCCCGGTGCGGCAGAGTAGCCGGGTTCTTTGACACCAAAGAGATCATCTTCTCGCCAAAACTTCCCTCAAGACGACCCTTGAATCCGATGGTACTGAAGTGCAAGTTCGCCGGAGCAACCGTGTGAATATCCCCTCCACACTCCCTTGAAATCCCCTCTAAGGATCTTCTCCCTCTCAAACTCCACCCTTTCCTCTCTCCCTTTCAAGTTCTCTCTTCTAGTTTTCTCCCAAAGAACGAAGACACAATGGTTGTCAAAAATACACTTTGATGTCCTTTTACACTCTCCAAGTGTCGGCAGAGAACCGGACCAATGTTGTTGAACTTCACTTGAGAGCCTTCGCCGGAGCAACCGTGTGAATATCCCCTCCACACTCCCTTGAAATCCCCTCCAAGAATCTTCTCCCTCTCAATGATCCCTCTCAAGAGAAAACAACTCCAAAGGTATTTGTAATAGTTTCTATGACTCCTTATATAGAAAGGACATGAAAAACCGTCCAAAAAAATGGCTAAAAATATGTTTTTCTGCGCACTGGATCGTCCCGTACGAAATTGAGTTAGTACGGACGAACTGAGTAAAAAACTGTCCCGTACGAACCATTTGTTCATCTATACGAACCAATTTTGTCCTGGACGAAATTGGTTCGTCCTGTGACGAAAAATTTCGTCTGGTACGAATGGTTATATCAAAAGTCGGTTTCGAAAACTACTGAACATTGCCAGAAATTGCCATAGTCGGTTCCCATCGTCCTGGACGAACTGGACTTCGTCTGGACGAAATTTTTACAGTGAGAAACTCGTCCTGGGATGAAAAATGATTTCGTCTGGATGATAATTCCTTAGAAAAATTTTCCAGTTCAGTTCCTGTCCGTTCCATTGCTCTTACAAGGAGATAACTGATCTGATCGTCCCGTACGAACAATGTTCGTCCCGTACGATCAGTACAAAAACTTTTTCAAGATCTCCTTTAAGTGTGTGTAAATTTATTCACTCAATTACAATCACTCCCTCTCAAAATTAATTCAAATAAAAAGTACAAGCTTCAAATTCTCAAAGTATTTCATGCTGAATCTGATTTGAAGTCTTCGTAATCTGGGGTTCGATTTTCCTTAAATATTAGTACACACAAGAGCAAAAATAAATCTTCCAAAAATTGTTAGGAGATAACAACACATAAAACAATAATATTTAGAATTATCAAAACTATACAAGTTGCAAGAATGTAAAACATGCAAATAGCAACTTTCCTAACAATCTCCCCCTTTTTTATGATGGCAAAACAATTATTATTTGTATAATTTCAAATTCTAAGAATCTCCTAAACTCCCCCTGAATTAATGAACATATGAAAATAAGGAGGCATTAAAATTTTTTTTGTTTTCAAAATTTTTAGAAATACAAAACAAAATAAAACAAACACACATACACTAAACTAAATAAACACACAACGATACGAATTCACAAGACACAACAAACAATTTCTTCCCCTTTTTGACAACATCAAAAAGTGAAAAAGAAAAAGACTAGAAATGTAAGCAGACATATGAAAATCATTTAAAAATTTAACCTTTAATGTGATTGGCATAAGGTTTTGCAAATAAAATTAAAACATTAGCCAAATCATAAAATTCATAGAATTTAAGAAGAGATATAACATAGAAACTAAAAAGAATTAATCAACACATGAGTATATTTAGACATTAAGATAGAGAAAATCATTGTAAAAATGATGATATAAAAATTGTATATTTCATATTTCAACATGTAATATAAATGTACATAAGATCAATTTGAATTAAGAGATTAAAAAATTACGGAAAGAAATAACTACGACATTGGGCGCTTTGCGCATCTTTTTCAATTTTGTGGACATTTGTGTGCATCTTTTCACTTGTTGGGCTTATTTTATGCCTCTTTTTCACATTGCAAATCATTACGCATTTCTTTTGATTTTTTGTACATTTGTACAATTTTCAAGAGTAATTGTATTCTTTCTAAAATCAATAATCTAAAATTTCAAATCTTTCTAAGTGCATAAATATTAATTGATAAGTGAAATACAAAATAAGAAAACATCACAATTGCAATAATAATATTAAAATTAATGTAGTCTAAATAAGAGACATGAAATTGACAATCTTAATAATATCAAGTTATAAACACAACTTAAATTTAGAAAAATTAGATTTTCTAATGAATTCAATTTTATGTTGCAGTTCAAAGTATAGCACTTGTAAGATCAAAAATTTAAGGATTTTTCATATAGGCTAACGAACATTTCAACCACAGAAAAAAAATACTTAAACATAAAAAAAAAATCTAAAGCAATAAAAGAATAGAAAAATACTAAATAAAATACAAGTACACAAACTATAAAAATCTTCATATCACAATCCAAATGTCTCACAATAAGAAACATGGAATCCGATATGAAAATATTTCAAAATCATACAAAACACACAAAAATTAAAAATAGAAAAACACATAAAACAAACAAAAATAAAAATACCACTAATAAAGAACATGCAAACAAAAACACATAAACAAAGGGTTTAAATATCATTTTGCTCCTGGTCTGATGATTCAGAAGCTAGATATGCCTAGGAGATTTTTTGTTTTTCATTATTTTCTCATTTTATAATTTGCTTAGCTTTGCCCTTTTCTTTAGCAGGAAGAGTTCTCAAATTAGGGCACTGACTTATCAGATGTCCAGATTTTCTATATCCAAAGCAAATAATACTTGAAGAAATCTGAACATTCTTACCATTTTTACTTTTATTCCACTTTTGTTGATACTTATGCTTGTGCTTTAGTGGACTTTTCAATTTGCTTGTTAAGTCATCGCTTTCCTCACCAACTAAGCAACTTTTCTCCATGTCTTCCGCTTTTAGCATTATTGTTTCACCTGCATCCAAAAGTCTTTGACCCAAATATTGCTCATAGGCAATGAGTGAGCCAATCAAATTATCAATAGAATATTCATTCAATTTTTTTGATTCGCAAATAGCAACAACTTTGGCATCAAACTTGTCAAGTAAACAACGTAGAATTTTATTGACTATTTCAAAGTTTGAAAATACTTTACCTAAAGCATGCAATGATGTTACAATTTGAATAAACCTAGTATACATGTCTAAGATCATCTCATAAGGTTTCATGCTAAAGAGTTCATAGTCATGCATCAAAAAATTCAACTTAGATTGCTTGACTTCACTAGTACCTTCATATGTAATGCATAAACTGTCCCAAATTTCCTTGCCAGTAGTACATGTAGAGATTCTCATATAATCTATTGAATTTAAAGCACAGAACAAACAATTCATACATTTAGCATTTAATTCAGCATAAATTTGTTCTACTCTACTCCATTCAGAAAAAGGGGTATCAGTTTTGATTCCATCTATGTGACGGTACAGAATAATCATTTTGAATCATATGCCACATTCGATAATCTATTGATTGCAAGAAAGTAGACATTCGAATTTTCCAAAAATTAAAAGAAATATTTTCAAATAAAGGTGGTCTAACACTTGAATATCCTTCTAATGTTTTACGATTTCTAAAATTAGCCATACTCATTTTTCAAAAAGTTGTCAAAACTTATGATTTTGAAACCTTGCTCTGATACCACTTGTTGGGGCTCGTTCAAAATGAATTAGGATGTTAAGCCTAAGTTAAATGTCCCAAGGCTTAACCAAGAGGAGGGGTGAATTGGTAATTTAAAAATTATACTTCTACTCTTGGATTTTTAGAAAACCTTTTTAATTATTAATGCAAGTAAAATTTAAAGTTTAAAAAATAAACTTTTCAACCAGAGTAAACAACTTGCAATGAAATTAAATACGAAAGAAAAATAAAAAAGAACACACCAGATTTATAGTGGTTCGGTCAAACCTTGACCTACGTCCACTCCCCGGAGGCACCGTCCGAGTATTGCACTAATACCACAAAGTGACTCTCCTTTTGCCCCCACAGCAAGGCGGAGAAGCCTGTACAAAATCACTTTCACCTTCCCCGGTGCGGCGGAGTAGCCGGGTTCTTTGACACCAAAGAGATCTTCTTCTCGCCAAAACTACCCTCAAGACGACCCTTGAATCCGATGGTACTGAAGTGCAAGTTCGCCGGAGCAACCGTGTGAATATCCCCTCCACACTCCCTTGAAATCCCCTCCTAGGATCTTCTCCCTCTCAAACTCCACCCTTTCCTCTCTCCCTTTCAAGTTCTCTCTTCTAGTTTTCTCCCAAAGAACGAAGACATAATGGTTGTCAAAGATACACTTTATAGTCCTTTTACACTCTCTAAGTGTCGGCAGAGAACCGAACCAATGTTGTTGAACTTCACTTGAGAGCCTTCACAGGAGCAACCGTGTGAATATCCCCTCCACACTCCCTTGAAATCCCCTCCAAGGATCTTCTCCCTCTCAATGATCCCTCTCAAGATAAAATAACTCCAATGGTATTTGTAATAGTTTCTAGGACTCCTTATATAGAAAGGAGATGAAAAAATGTCCAAAAAATGGCTAAAAACATGTTTTTCTGCGCACTGGATCGTCCCGTACGAAATTGAGTTAATACGGACGAACTGAGTAAAAAACTGTCTCGTGCGAACAATTTGTTAATCTGTACAAACCAATTTCATCCTGGACGAAATTGGTTCATCCCGGGATGAAAAATTTCGTCCGGTACGAACAGTTATATCAAAAGTCGATTTCGAAAGCTGTAGAACATTGCCAGAAACTGCCATAGTCGGTTCCCATCGTCCTGGACGAACTGGACTTCTTCTGGACAAATTTTTTATAGTGAGAAACTCGTCCTGGGACGAAAAATGATTTCGTCTGGACGATCATTCCTTAGAAAAATTTTCCAGTTCAGTTCCTGTCCGTTCCATTGCTCTTACAAGGAGATAACTGATCTGATCATCCCGTACGAACAATGTTCGTCCCGTATGATCAGTACAAAAACTTTTTCAAGATCTCATTTAAGTGTGTGTAAATTTATTCACTCAATTACAATCACTCCCTCTCAAATTTAATTCAAATTCTCAAAGTATTTCATGTTGAATCTAATTCGAAGTCTTCGTAGTCTGGGGTTCGATGTTTCTGAAATATTAGTACACACAAGAGCAAAAACAAATCTTCCAAAAATTGTTAGGAGATAACAACAAATAAAACAATAATATTTGGAATCATCAAAACTATACAAGTTGCAAGAATGTAAAACATGCAAATAACAACTTTCCTAACAAGGAGGACTCTAGGGAGTGGACGTAGATCAAGTTTGATCAAACCACTATAAAATTTATGGTGTACTATTTCTAATTTTTCTTTTTTGCCTTTTTAATTTATGCACATTAAACTTCCTGCATTAATTTTATTTCTTACTACAAGATGCAGTTAGTTTAATTTGTAATAGAAAAAATTTCTTAATTCGCTTGATTTATTTGTACCTAAAAACAAAAAAAATATCAAGTTATAAATTGCTTCCCCTTGTATTAGTTACTCATATAGATTTGTTTTAAAAAATTTTACCTTGCAAAAAATAAAAAAAAAAGTTTTGTTGTAGTAATTTTAAGAGTACCAATTCACCCCCCTTCTTGGTGTGCCTAGGGATACTTCAATGAGGTCTTAGAACCTCCCTGAACTTTTAGTATCAAACCAAATATAGTCTCTGACTCCATCCATGCCTTATGTTTTAGTCGTTGGTGCAAAAGCTTTTATTCCTTTAGAGGTAAAACTACCTTAACTCAAGGTTATAGTAAACTAGAACATACTATCATAACATAATGTTAAACTTTGATTGGAAGAGCTTGAAGGCTTAGAAGGAAAGTGCTATAAGATCAAAATATCCTTGATTACAAGGCTAGAATGATTCAAGCTCATAAAAATTTAGGTCATCCAAGAACTTTCCAAGTATGAGGCTTATTGCTTTTTTTATTTTTTTGGAAAACCCATTTTGGCCCATCGAAAGATTGGCAAAGAATTTGAATCGACTAGGGAAGTTTCGTTCATGGTGGAGAAAGTCCACCAAGGAGGTTCTTATCATTTGGTTGATTATAAAGGAGATTTTCACATATTATCTATCAATGGATGATACCTCAACAAGAATTATAAAGGATAAAATATTAAAAGAAATTTTTAATACAACAAATCCTAAAAATTAAGCTACCAACACTATTAAAGTTGTATAAATAAATCGAGTGATGGGCCTAGGTTCTAAGAATTACACTGAAACTAATGGATTCTTTTTAAAATTCCCTAAATCTTTTAGAGATAGTTTGATGGTTCTCATGGATTGATGTGATCTTCTAATTGAGCCTCTTATTTTGAATTATGGTCAATTAAGAATATAATTTCATGGTATCATTCTAATCAACATAAAAAAAGTTGATGGGAGTAAGCTTATCTTTAACATGGTTTCCAATATGCTCTAACAAAAAACAATTGTTAATAAAGACCCAAAAAATCCATTATAAGTAAACTCATCTTAAATATGGTGTCTTATATGCTCTAACCAAAAGACCAGTTTGGTATAAGCCCATTTTTATGGCACCATATATGCTCCAATGAGACCCAAAAAATAGTCATTTAGAGTAAACCCATCTTCAACATGGTGTTTTATATGTATCGACCAAAAGTGGTAGTTAGGTGTAAACCCATTTTCAAAATGGTATCATATAGCTTTATTTTCATGTAAAATTAGCCATTACGTATAAAACTATTTTTATCATATTATATAATCTACACTATCACTAAATTTATTTATTAAATGTGAATCCATCTTCAACATGGTATCCTATATGCTCTCAATTTGGATAGATCTCCCATTAAAGCTCAAATATTAGATTGGTTAAACTTTCCTTAGAAACATTATTTTATTCTGAATACTGATCAATCGAGTAGTTGTCATGATCTAACCATCTAAATCTCCTTATTTGGGAATCAATCTCTCGTTTAAGTTAAATATTATTTTATAAACATTTGTTTCAGTTTCCCTAGCAATATCCTTTTATTTAAATTTTGATTGATTGGGTAGTTATCCTAATCTAACCATCTAGCTTTCCTTATTTGGGATAGATCTCTTATTCATCTTCAAATCTTATTCATTAGGATTAGTGTAAGATTCCCAAGTAGCATCCTTTCCTTTTTGAATTTTTTATTATTGATTAATTAACCTAATCTAACCATCTAAATCTTATTATTTGGGGTTCAATCTCCTATTCAAGTAAAAATATTATTCTCTAGGATATGTGAAATTCCCTTTTGAATTTTGATTGATCAGGTAGATTTCTTGATTTAATAATTTAGATCTCCTTATTTTAATGTATCTACTATCCATGTTCAAATATTTCATTCTCAAGATTGGTATAAGTTTCCTCAATTGAATCCATTTTTTTGAGTTCAAGTTGATTAGGTGTATGAATCTAAGTATCATTCTGATCTAACCACTCAAAACTTCTTGTGCATGATAATTTCCTTCTTAAGTTTACATCTAAGCTCAAACCAATATAAATTTTAAATCAATATACACTCAAATCAAATAATAAACAAATATTTTTTGATTCAATTGACAATCAATGGCAATACGTGTGATTTACTTTCCATGTTCATCTCACCTATTAGGGGTCAATTTCTTAACCTCATGTCTGCCTAAGGAAACTTAAACATCAAATCCTTAAATCAAAATCAACATTCTCAATGAACTACTCCACATAGCTCCTTGATTTCAATCAATATTTAAATCACACCATTTAAATATTCACATATTAAATCTATAAATATTGTTTTGTTAAGTCATTATTAGGCCAATTTGACATATTAAAAAGGCAAAAAAGAGTAGCTAACATAGCCCAATTAATTAAAACCCTTGATTGAAATATTATAAACACCATATCTCCTTTCAACTCCACCAAATCAATTTTAAAAACAACCCCTCATGAATTGAACATGTTTCACCAACATGGCCTAATCAATTGCTAATTGGATCAACTCCACCTGAAATTTGTCAAATATAATAAAATATATTTTGCCCCAATCAAAAATAATTTTATGATTCATTATAAGTCTAAATTATAAACTTTATTCACCATATTATTGACATTATTTTGTTTGAATTATAAAAACTTTCTTCTAATGTTTTGGGTAGTGTAAAATATTGACACCTATCAGTACAAGTAGGAGTTTTAGGATTCTCACACATCCATTTTGTAAAATAATTTCATTTATGTTTTCTAAACATGATAGATTACTTTATAGATATATTTCTATAATTTTTGAAGCTCTGAATTTAAAAATATAAAAGACTTTATAAGAATTTATGCTAAAAATTAAACAAATTCCATATTTACAAAAATTCCCTTAATATATCTCATTCCTAAACATCCTAATCCATTGATAAGATCCACTAAAACCTTTTTTCCCTTTATTTTCTTGAATAGAAAATAAAAAATAAATTTAAGGAGAAAAAAGAGAAGAGAGAAGAAAGAAGTAATGATTTGAAGGCTCTAGAGCATTTTTTCTTAGTTTGTCCACTTATAAAATTTACTATCTCATTGTAAGGAACCAGTATCTTATTTTTCTTATTTTTAGGAATTTGTGTATTTTGAATTTTATGCATTTTAATTTTCTTAAAACTCGTAAAAATTAGGATATCTTGATTTTTAGCAAAATTTCACCGCATGACTTTTGGTATATAATAGAAGTCAACAATCTGAGCATTTTAACTACAATATTATTAAAGTTTGCTGGGTAAAATAAAAGTTATTGATTTTTGTAAGATTTTCACTAAATAAATTGTTGGATATTTTTATATAAGTATAATGTTAATACATGCACTGAGAATAAAAATGGGTTTATGATTGGGAAATAGCATCTCACTATTATTGTTATAATATTGTAATAATAATATGTGTTATGATAAGTAAAAAATCTAGTTTCACTAACATTGGTTAGAAACTAACAGACTTGTACAGGATGGTGAGCTGATGGAATTTCATTTAAATACTATAATTTGAAGCAATCCTTTACTGACTTATGTGATATTGATTAGAAGTTATAAAGAGATTATTATTATGTCGATAGGAAAAAAGTGATGACTTTATTTACTTAGTCAGCATTTAACTAATATTGATATAATATTGAAAAAACATTGATTAAGCTAGGACTTCTTACTTGTATAGTGTGATTATTAAAAAGCATATTATTAATGCATTATTCCTATGATTATATGAATTTATTATTAGTGCATAGATTTATTATTGTTGAATTATTTTACTACTACTGCCATTGATATTATTAGTGATACTACTATTGATTTATTGTCACTCTTATTATTATTGATTCATTATATTGATGACTATAATCGAGCACTTGATATATTATGTATGTAATTAGAATATTGATTTCATATTAATATAGAATAATTATATAACATCTCGTCATCATTATAGAGTTTTATCACATTGATATAATCCTGACAAAGTTTAGTAATACTTTAGTTTTATCACTTTATATGATTTCTTCGCTGATTTATAGCACCGATATAATAAATGTTTTACCAATTTACTACCCATACTAGTTTACTAGTTTTGCCTCTATACTACTTTATTGGCTTCCATGCTATACTATTTTATTGACTATATACTTTACTATTATTACACGTGCAATTTACTTTTTCGTATCAATTGATAACCATATAACTACTACTATTATGAAATGACTTATGACATGCATACTTCTTATTTGTTGTAGTTTGAGTTAGTTGTGGGATTCAGTTATTTGCTGCGCTCTTGAGCTCATTATATGTAGTTAAATGATTTCAGGTTAAGGAAAAGGAGTAGGGGTGTAAGATTAATCAAAAACCTTCGATTTTAGATTCATTTTATTTTATCAATTCTTTTATACACATGATAGAGTAGAAATGATATAATTGTCTAGATCATTATTAGTGTACATTTTTTAGGAAAATGAATACATATGTATGTATTAATAGTTTGTTCGATGGTTTAAATTTCACTAGTATTAATATTAATAGAAGAAATTAGGTAGCTCTTGTAGCTAGGTATTAATTTATAAAAGAATAAAAATGTGCAAATTAGATTATGGGGCGTAACAAACATGGTATTAGAGTAATGTTGTTGGAAGAGTTTATTGTTAATGGAGCTGTAAGAATTAATTATGAGTGGAATATATTAAGGTGCATTATTTTGGCATATATAATTAATTGCATGTGTAATTTTATTAAACAAAATTAATTCAGGTAAAACAATCATAATGGATCAGGTAGAGATAAATTTACTCAATGAGAAACACAGTGCAGCTTCAATGCCATAAGAGAGTGTGATGTAGTTGAATACTATTATAGCATAACTAATGGGGAAACAAGCACATGCATATATTCAATATGCTAAAGCCTCCACTATTTAAAGGAGCTATAGGACCCTAGGCCATAGAATATTTGTTAATAAGGATAGAAAATATCTTTGATATCATGTAATGTCCAAAGAATATGAAGGTAGCATTAGTTTTGTTCTTATTCGAAGGAGAGGTAGAGAGATGTGAGTTGGACAATAGAGAGAAGTTTTAGGGGAAGAATAATGTTGAGTTTCAACTTTGAGTACGGAAGCAAGATGGTGATGCAATATGCGGTTGAATTTACTATATTAGCTAGGTACACTTCTCACTTGATCAATTCTACTAAATAAGTTACAAATTTTTGCAAGGGATAAAAAGGGAGCTGAGACGTTTGCTAGTACCTTTGCAGATTAAGGAGTTTTCAAAGTTGGCAGAACTGGCTAGATTGATAGAGATTGATTTAACAACACTGTTATTTTAATATGAGGTATCCAAATATAATGATAGTAGGAGGGGCAGAGATAAATCAAGTGGGGAGAGATACAGTTATAAAAAGAGTAGACATAATAATTTTAGAGGTATAACATCTACCAATAGCTAAAGTACATATGTTCATTATCAAAGGAAATATTTATGGCAGTGTTATCTATTAATTGGGTGATGTTCTTGATATAGACAACAAGGGCAGAAGGTAGCATAATGTCTATAGAGAGGAAGGATTATTTTTGATACAGAACAATCCAAACAAACTGAGGGATAGAGGACTACAGGTTTCAAGAGCATACAGTGAATGATCGATGAACATGATTAATTATGTAATTATTAGTGGTAATCAAAGAGATTCTATTGCACCAGTATAGACTGCACCAACTCTAGTGATGCCACATGTGTACAATATATAGTATCTAGAAGATATATAATAACCTCATTATGAAATTTCTTTTAATAATTGAATAACATAGTATTTCATGCATAATTGAATGATATGTGATGGAATGAATTGCATGACTATATGATAGAGAACGATTAATGATTCAAAGTGATTCCTTTGAAGAGTTTTGAATTAGTTTTTCATTCAATTTATTTTAGAACATATTTATTTTATATTAAT
This sequence comes from Dendrobium huoshanense, assembly GCA_016618105.1. Lineage (NCBI taxonomy): Eukaryota > Viridiplantae > Streptophyta > Magnoliopsida > Asparagales > Orchidaceae > Dendrobium > Dendrobium huoshanense. The sequence goes on from CM028353.1 coordinate 55,909,265, forward strand.
TTTGTGCTTGAATCCTTAACGAGGTCAACATTTTTTAAGGTGGGTAAATTGTAATCACAAAAATTTGCCCTACTTAAATAACTTTTTTAGGACTCATTACAAGTATAAATTAAGAACCATCTTTGCCACAATAAAAACATTACTGTATTTTAATCATAATAATTTTCTCCTAATTCTTAGACTAGTGTGAAAAATTGACACTTATCGATATATGGGTTTTGTAATAGTTAGGTGTCCATTTTATAAAATGATTTCACCAAAGTTTTCTAAACACAATGGACTATTTTATGGATAATTTTCTATAATTGTGAAAGCTCTAAATTTGAAAATATAAAAGAATTTGAAACAATTTTATTCTAAAATTGAATAAATTACAAAATTACCAAAATACCCTTAACAAATTTTATTCTTAAATAACCCTATTCACTAATAAGATTCATTAAAACCTTTTTTTTCCTTCATATGGCTGAACAGAGAGTAGAAAATGAGTTTTAGAGAGAAAAGAGAGGAGATAGATGAATAATGTTAAGATTTGGAGGTCATAGAATGATTTTTTCTTAATTGTCTAGTTGTAAAATTTTCTCGTCTTGTTTTAAGGAATCATTACCCTATTTTTAATTTCAAGGATTTTGTGTATTTTGTATTTTATGCATTTTAATTTGGTCAAAACTTATAAAAGTTGTGATATATTAATTTTTAGCAAATTTTCACTACATAACCTTTGGTATATAATATTTTTGGATAACATGAGCAATTTATCTGTCATATTATTAAATTATACTTGTTAAAATAATAGTTGCAACATTTTGTATGATTTGCACTGAATAAATAATTAGGTATTTTTATTTTAAGTATACTATCAATACAAATATTGAGAATGAAAATGGGTGTATTATTAAGTAATTGATGGTCATTATTACTATTATAATAATGTGATAATAATGTGTGAAGACAAGTAAAAATCTTATTTCACTAACGTTGGCTGGAGATTGACTGATATATACAAGATTGTAGGTCAACGGGATTTCCTTTAAATACTATGGTTTGGTGATATTCTTTATTGATTCATATGATACTAATTACGAGTTTTAAGGAGATGATAATTGTGCCAACAAGCAAAGAGTGATGACTCTATTTATGAAGCTAATGATTTACTAACATTGATATGATACTGGAAAAACACTTATTGAGCTAAGATTTCTTACTTTTTTAGTGTGACTACTAATATGCATATTATTGAGGCATTATTCTAATTACTCTACATAATAATTATTATTAGATAGATTTACTATTATTATATTAATTTACTACTACTGCCACTAGTTTTATTAATATCAATACAAACATCGATACAATTACTAATATTACTTCTATTTTATTATTATCATTACTATTATTGATTAACTATACTTATTATTAATGCCTAGCACATGATATATTCAGCATGATAGTATGTGTACATCATTAGAGGGTTTTATTATATTGAAATGATTCAACAGTCTTTATCGATGCTTTAGTTTTATAACTTTATAAGATTTCTTTATTGATTGAAAGTTCTGATATAAAAATAATTTATTGATTTGACACCATTATTGGTTTACTAGTTTTTGCACTATACTACTTTACTAGCTTCAGTATTATACTATTTAATTATCTATAGACTTTAGTGTAATAGTGTTATTACTTGTGTGATTCACAATTTTTGTGTCAATTCATCATTTTGTGGCCGCTACAGCTATGAATTGACTAATGACATGCATGTTGCTTCTTTATCATGCTTTGAGTCGGTTGAGGGATTTGTTACTTGTTGGGCTCTTGAGCTCATAATATATGGTTAAATGATTTCAAGTTTAGGAAAGGTCATTAGGGTGTGAGATTGATCTTGATCTTTCAAGTTTAAGTTCTTATTATTTTAGTTATTCTTTTAGTATTGATGACATATTAGTTGTGATATAATTATATGGTACTAAGTATCGTATATGATATTTAGGGAAATTAATACATATGTATATATTGATATTTTGATTAATAATTTTAATTATGCTAGTATTTATATAGATAAAAAAAAAATTTTTTGATAGCTCTGGTTATTGTATATATTAAAAGATAAAAGAATAATTCTATCAAATTAGAGGTCAACATACAATATGAAATATACAATGAGTTGTTTTTGGAAAGTGAGTTATATATGGAAAGTTTCCTCTCTTTTTTTTTTTATTTTGAAAGGAATAATTTGTTAATTATGCATTATAAAGAATGATAGAATGTAAAGCTTTAAGTATCAATAAGTTATAGATCAATAAAAAAAACCTACTATAAGAAGAATGCAAAGCATAAAGTGAGCAACTAACATGTATTATCATGAATGAAGTTAGCTTCAAATCAAGGTAAAAATAAAGTTACTAATACATGAAATATGAATGACTTACGCATTAATTCAAATTATTTGTGACAACATTTATCATGATTAAAGTCATCGTAAATATTTACATAAATATTTATACCCTTGAACCCCATCTTCACATCAGCCTGAGAAGCTTCTTTCATGATTTAGCTTAATCACATGTGAAGACATGAAATATTTAAATGAAGACATTAGAAGAAAGTTTTTTAGGGATGTTAGGCCCTTATGAACTAGCCCAAGGCTAGCCAAGAGGGGGGGGGGGGGTTGAATTGGTATTTTAAAAACTTTTCAAAACAAACTCAAACCAAACCAATAATCACCACAAAAGAAACTAAGTGTGAAAATTAAATACATAAGCAATAATAAGAAAGAACACACCATATTTATAGTGATTTGGTCAACTCGACCTACGTCTACTCCCTGGAGGCGCCCTCCGAGCATTGCACTAAACTCAGTGACTCTCCTTTTGCTCCCACAGCAAGGCAGAGAAGCCTGTACAAACCTTCCTTTTCACCAACCCCAGTGAGGCAGAGAACCTAACTCCTTTTTCTTCCTCCTGAACTAGGCAAAGAACCTCAACTCCTTTTGCTTCCTCTTAAAGCAAGCAGAGAACCTCAACTCCTTTTTCTTCCTCCTAAAGTAGGAAGAGAACCTCAATTCCTTTTGCTTCCTCCATAAGCATGCAGAGAACCTTGATCAGTTGCTAAAGTCGACCTCTCTCAAACCTCCAAGGACCAAGGGACGACGATCGGAGAAGATGACTCAGATCCTTGCTTGGAGAAACCTTTATAAAACCCCTCACAAACTCCCCCTCACAAGATCCTCTCTCTCTCTCTCTCTCTCTCTCTCTCTCTCTCTCTCTCTCTCTCTCTCTCTCTCTCTCTCTCTCTCTCTCTCTCTCTCTCTCTCTCTCTCTCTCCCTCTCCTCTAGCCTTTCTCAGAACAAAACAGTAGCAAAAGATACACTTTTGAGTAAATAAGTGGTCTTAAATAGAAGAGCTTTGGAATTGCTCTTAATTGTAATAAACTGACTTTATCATCTAGGATGATCGGAGGATCATTTTGTACGATCAGTACAAAATTAGTCCAATTAATCAGGATGATTTTGGAAAGTCTAGATGATTAGAAGGTAATTTGTTTTGATCATCCAGGATGATAATATATCATCATGTACGATTATTTCAAGTCATCAAATATCATCCAGTATATCACCCTGGATGGATGTCTGGATGATTAAAAAAATATCTTGATCGTCCAGGATGATCTCATTATCATTCAGGCCTGATCAGCACAAAATATCATATATCGTCCAGAACATCACCCTAGATGGAAGTCTAGACAAAGGAAAAATATATTGATCATCTAGGACAATCTTCGATCATCTTGGATGATTAGTTCAATTCAGTATACATCATCTAAAGCATCGCACTGGTAGTCCAGTATGAATATAAGGTTTTATTATATGATTATCCTGGATGAACATGCAATCATCCAGAATGATATGATTGAGTAATAAAACCTTAATTTCTTTCTTTAATTACCATATTAATTTAGGCATAATTATGTTGCATCATCCAGGATGATGTCCTGGATGATGTCCAAACATAATAGATACCTAAATAGATCTGGCGACAGATTCTTTTTTATTTGAGCCTATCATCCGGGATGATGTCAATATTGTCCAAGATGATTTGCTTAATGATGGTTGCATTATTCAGGATGTCCTGATTAGGGTTTCTATTTTTAACTAATCGTCCAAGATGATTTTGGGATTGTCCCAGATGATGTGATCAAAAATAGAGAACACTAAAACAGTCGAAATTTTTCCCCCAAGTGTGTGTGTGTGTGTGTGTGTGTGTGTGTGTGTGTGTGTGTGTGTGTGTGTAAGGTTTCTTTGCATTAGGATCCACATTGTTTATAATTGACTCAAAAAAGGATAAAAGACATTTCAAGCTGACTTATCCCTTATCTATCTAATTTTGATCTTAGCTTAATTTGAGGTTTTATCTTATAGACCTGAAATGTGAGTAGGCAAGGCTGTCATTGTAAAATAGAAATGTTTTTTATCATCAAAATCATATTCCCTGAAATCTGATTCACAACAATCTTCCCCTTTTGATGATGGCAAACATAAAAATAATTAAAGCAATTTAATGGAAACAGTGTGAAGAAATAAACACAGTTTCAACTATCCAATCATAAAACACAACAGAACAAACAGTACAACTACTCTCCCTTTTGACAACACAAAAAGGAGGAGGGAAACCAGAAAAGAAACAAAGAAGAGACAAATAAACCGAAATAAACTACAACAGGAAAAAAGAAATAACATCATGAAAACAAACTAAAAGAAAGATGGCCCCTGATCATCCAAAGTAGGTGATGGTGGTGGTGGTGGTGGTGGATAAAATTAACTAGAAAGAATGGCAAACTGCTCTCCAAACCAGGCCATGTCCTAGTCGTGCTGGTGCTGCAGAGTTACGTAAGAGTCAAAGCGAGCAACATCCTCCACATGTTGTTTCCTCCTGTGTAGTAACATAGGACTCAAATCGTGTCTCCCACTGGTCGAACAGCTCTACCAGCTTATCCAACTGTGAGTGCTGGCGGAGTGGGGCAGGTGCAGGAACAGGTGAAGGAGCTATCTCCTCCTCAACTCCCTTGGCTTCCTCCTGCCCTGAGTGGAGATGAGTACTGTAAAGAATGTGGAAGGAGTTGTTTGAGTATAAGGCAAGCTGAAAGTTTGGTGGGGTGGGATATTGGAGGTTGTATTTGGATTCTAGGACATAGTTAATGATTTGTCCTAGGAAAGATGGGGCTCCCTCCTATGTCCTGGATCTTTGATGCTCGTTAGGTGCTCAATATATCAAAAGACCATATCAGAGGCATTAAATTCTAGGTGGGCCATGATGTAGAAAGTGGTGATTGTAAGGAGTGGGGTGATATCAATGCAATCACCATGTTTTGGAAGGACTGAGGTATGAAGGACAAGCTAGATTGTCTTAGAATCCTTGAGTAAGGTGCTAGACTCTCCAACATGATAAGACATATTGGTGTTCCTTAGAAAGTGATTGGCTAGAGCCTAGTCGTAGTCAGGATCTTGACACAGGAAGTGGAGTTTGTCTCCTGTGGTGGATAATTTGCAAAAGCTCTTGACAGTCCTGATATGTGATTTTGACAGGACGTCTATTCACATAGGACTGGAGAGCAATGAAAGAGGAATTGATGCGAAGGCTAGCAAAAAATTCAAAAAGTAACTCCAAATCGAATGGGACTGTAAGAGTAAGGAGAAAAGTGAGAGTAGTGTAAGCAAATAAGTCAAGAATAGGATAGGAAATAATATGGGGGTTGACAATATGTGATATAGTGATCTCGGCCATCCTGCACCTCTGATAGGCGGCTTGATCGGCCACCTCAGTGAATCAAGGGTTCCATATTTTCCCTCGATGAGCTTCTAAAAGGCATGCGAGACCTTTTGCCACCAGCTATGATTAGCAAAATAGAGAAATAGGGATTGCAAGAAGGATTGAAGGAAAGTGTGTGAGGAAAAATCATTTAGAAGGGTCAATTTTTAAAGAAACAAACAAATCCTCCAGGACAAACGTAGTATCGTTCAGGACGATCGGGTGCAATAATTACTTCCGGGATGATTGGTCAAAAAGGAGGCAATATCATTCAGAACGATCAGATATCGTCCAGGACAATAAGACACAAGCAAACATCGCGAGGAGTTATTCCACATGACCATTAAAAAAGTAGATCATTCGGGATGATTTGGTGGATCATCCAGAATGATTGAAAAATATTAATCACACCGGCCAGATTAAATGTCGTGTGCTAATTTTTGTAACGTGGATTATCTAGGAAGAATAGGTGGATCATCTAGGACGATCACAAATAATTAAGCAGAAATTATGAAGATTGTCCAGGTTGAGGAGGATCGTCTAGGATGATCACAAATAACAATTAATTTAAGCATAAGATGATTAGATCATCTAGGATGATAGAGCATCATCCAGTACGATCAGAAGAAGAATAGTCAAAGAAGTCGTCAGATGAAATTTTAGGAGTGAATTGAACAGATCATCTAGGACGATATAAATATCATCCATGATGATGTGACAAAAAGTTTAAAATCAAAGGATGGATTGAGATGATTAGAGAAGGCCCATAAATATGAAAATAAAGTCTAAAAGATAAAAAATAAAATACAAAAAAGGCACAAAACATCAAAAAGGAATTGAAAAAGTAAAGAGTTTTTTTTATCAAAGCCTGAATATGATAAATTCTCCATGTGATTGAATTAAAAATTTATAAGAATCATATGAGTTAATATCATCAAAATCCAAAAAAATGGTAGAATAACAGATCCTATTAGCCCTAGCTTGGACTTCTCTCAGGGTAAATCATCTTTTGAAAGTAAAAGACCAAACTCAGAAAAACCAATTGGATCACACAAAAAAAAGAAAAACTAAATGACAGAAATTAAATATGAATAACAAAAGTAAGTAGAAAGTGAAATAACCAAATTTGAAATAAACGAAAGAGTAGAAAAACAACAACAAATACAAAAGAAAGAAAGGAAAATAACAACAAGCAATAATGCAGAAAACATGCAAATCAAAATTTATTAAACAACGAGATTATGCAATTAAGATTCATGAGCCTCCGTTGTCTAAGTACCACAGTCTCTCACAAGGTCTTTTGAGAGAGCAAGCTTATAAAATTATCAAACCATCATAATTAGGAACCCAAACAGGTTTGGGTCCCTTCTTGGGAAAATAAGAATGCAATACATCTGTGTTATGCTGTGGATCATGCAATTTGGGTCTCCACACCCAATGTGTACTATGGTGAATAGTGCAAGTGTGTGAAATGTGCCCTAGCATACCACAAGAAAAACAACTAACACCAGGAAAAGGATTCACTAATTTGTTCAGGTTATAATGCCTCTTCCTAGGTTTTGGCTTTAGATCAAGTGTAGATGAATTCCTATTTTCCTCAAGTGTATTCAATTCAGCTTTAAATCTTGAGTTAGCACTTTCTAAAATAGCATTATCAACACTCAAATAATGCTCCCTACGTTCAAATTCATCAATATATATCTTAAAATTAGATCAAGTGAGGTGTAGGATGTTTTCAATGAATCATGCTCAACAACCAACTCCAAATGCTTTTTATTCAATTCATCAAGCTTATTAAGTAAAGACATATGATTGCTATTATTTTGGAAGTGATCTTTCAATAAAACTTCATGCTCTTTTTGAAAATTCAAGAACTCCAATTTCAAACTAATTTCTTAATTTTCATATATGATGCATGAATTTTCTCACAAATTTTAAGTAATTAATCATAGGTTGGTTCGCATACCTCTTCTTGGTCAGACTGACCAAGATGATCACCTGCCATCAAGCACAAGTTTTATATCTCCTCCTCTGCTTCAGTCTCAAAGGAATTAAATGTAGAATCTGCCCATAACTCCTTTTGGTACTACTTCTTATCCATCCTATATTTGGGTTTCTCCTCACCCTTCTCCTTGCTTGAGTGATCCTTAAGTGTAGGACAATCAACTTTGACATGTCAATGCTTCCTGTATTCATAGTAAACAAGATCAGAAGAACTTTTAAAATTTTTGCTATCCTTACCTTTTTTCCACTTCTGATGGTACTTGTTATTCTTCCTTAGAGAGCTTTTGAATTGCCTAGTGATGAAGGCAACATCATCATTTTTAGACCCGAGAGAATTTGTATTTATATCATTAGCCTTTAGCACCATAGTTTTCTCCTTTTTCTTTTCACCTACATCAAGTTGTCTTTGGTTCACCCCTTTCTCGTAAGGAATGAGTGACCCAACTAAGTTATCAACAGAATAAGTATTCAAATCATTAGATTCAATAATTGCAGTAATATTAGTATCAAAAGAAGAAGGAAATCATCTCAAAATCTTATTTACTTTTTTATAGTTAGATAGCTCTCTTCCTAAAGCATGCAATAAGGTGACAATTTTAGTAAACCTAGTATATATGTCAGAAATCGATTTAGTAGGTTTCATATAAAAAAGTTTATAGTCATGCAATAAAATATTCAACCTTGATTGTTTTACCTCATTTGTGCCTATCTCAAATTTTTTCACCAGTTACACAAGTTTAAACACACATATAATCATCAGATTTCAAAGCACAGAAAAAATAGTTCAATTATTTTGTATTAAGTTGTGCTAAATCACGTTCATCAAAAGTTCATTCAGTAAAAGGAAGTTCAATTTTAATTCCATTAATTTCATGAGAAGGAGGTGAATAACCATCTTTAACAAGCATCCACATACGATAATCAATCGATTGTAAAAATGTAGACATGCGAGTTTCCAAAAATCAAAAGAATATTATCGAACAAAGGTGGTCGGGTAGTAGAGCACCCTTTCGTAGTATTACGATTACCAAAGTTAGCCATGAATCAAAATTCAAAAGTTTTTAAAAATTGGATTTTATGAATATCGCTCTAATACCACTTAAAAGTTTGTTAGGGATGTTAGGCCCTTATAAACTAGCCCAAGGCTAACCAATAGGGGGGTGAATTGGTATTTTAAAAACTTCTCAATTAAAACACAAACTCAAACCAAACCAATAATCACCACAAAAGAAACTAAGTGCCAAAATTAAATACATAAGCAATAATAAGAAAGAAAACACTAGATTTATAATGGTCCAGTCAACTTGACCTAAGTCCACTACCCGGAGGCATCCTCCGAGTATTGCACTAAACTCAGTAACTCTCTTTTTACTCCCACAGCAAGGTGAAGAAGCCTGTACAAACCTCCTTTTCACCAACCCCGGTGAGGCAGAGAACCCAACTCCTTTTACTTCCTCCTGAAGAAAACAGAGAACCTCAATTCCTTTTGCTTCCTTCTGAAGCAGGCAAAGAACCTCAACTCCTTTTACTTCCTTCTGATGCAGGTAGAGAACCTAAACTCTTTTTCTTCTTCCAGAAGCAGGCAGAGAACCTTGATTAGTTGTTGAAGTTGACCTCTCTCGAAGCTCCAAGGAATAAGGGATGACGATCGGAGAAGATGACTCAGATCCTTGCTTGGAGAAACCTTTGTGAAACCCCTCATAAACTCCCCCTCATAAGATTCTCTCTCTCTCTCCCTCTCTCGCCCTTCATCTAGGCTTTCTCAGGTCCAGACAGTAGTAAAAGATACTCTCTTTGAGTAAATAAGTGGTCTTAAATAGAAGAGCTTCATAATAGCTCTTAATTTCAACAAACTGACTTTATCATCCAGGATGATCGACAGATCATCCTGTAAAATAAATAGTTAGCTAAGATCCACCAGAACATATATAAATTTTTATAACTATACGATATATATTTTAAATATGATAGCTTACTTTAGTCTTGAAACCTTCTAGTTCCTAGATCTTTTATAGAATTTTGAAAGAGAATGCCTTCAAAAGAAGACAGTTAAATATCTTTTGGAGCCCTATGTACATATAAACAAACATCTTTAAATGTTTACAACTCTTGAATTTTTATAACTCAATCTAAATATATAATCAAGAACTTTACATTTACATTTATAGTTAGGTACATTTTACTTTGAACTTGCAATAAATTAAGATATCATATGAATATGTATGGGTGTAAGGCAAGTATATACAATTTAATAAATCTACGATGCACCAATAAGAAAATAAATATGTATGGTATCGCATCTAGAGTATAAATTAAATATACATACAAACGATACCCTCAAAGCAAAGGCATTCACATCACATGAAACATAATACTTGCCTAGCTTAAGATTAGAGTTAGTTGTCCTAATAAATAAGTTATATGGTGTGTGCGAGGTCTATATAATTTTGTTATGTCCTACATGAAAGTTTGTTAGGGATGTTAGGCCCCTTATGAATTGGCCCAAGACTAATTAAGAGAGGTGAATTGTCATTTTAAACAAAACTCAAACTTAAAACCAAAACCAAGATTCACCACATATAAAACACAATGCAAAAATTAAATGGGGAAATAATAAAGGAAAGAACACACTAGATTTATAATGGTTCGTTCAAACCTTGACCTATGTCCACTCCTCGGAGGCAACCTCCGAGTATTGTACTAAACTAAGTGTCTCTCCTTTAGCCCCCTACAGCTAGGAGGAGAATCCCTCACAAAAACACTTCCACCTTCCCCGGTGCAGTGGAGTAGCCGGGTCCTTGGACACCAAAGAGATCATCTTTTTCTATGAACTTCCCTCAAGACAAGCTTTGAATCCGACGGTATTAAGGTGCAAGCCTGCCAGAGCAACCGTGTGGAATCCCCCTCCACACTCCCTTGAGTCCCCCACACAAGATCTTCTCCCTCTCTCAAACATCACCCATTCCTCACTCCCTTTCAAGCTCTCTCTTCAAGTTTCCCCCAAAAGAACGAAGTTATAAATGCTGCCAAAGACACTTACCAAGTGTCTTGTCAAAGCTTAAATAGAACATATAAAAACAAGCTCATTAATGCAACTTACTGACTTTATCGTCCAGTCTGATATAAATATCGGACCTGGCCGATCAGTGTAAATTATGCTCAATCAGTCCAGTTGGTTAGGAACAATTGGATAATTTTTGGTCATATCGTCCAGGCTGATAGGATATCGTCCTAGATGATTAGTTAAAATATGAGTAAAATCATCATGAACATTACCCTAAAAAGAAGCCAGATGATGTCAAATTCGGCCCAGACGATCCTGCGATCGGCCCGGCCGATGTGATCGTACAAATCACCATTAATTTCTCTCCTTAATTGAAATATTTATTTAAGAAAAATTATGCTTGATCGTCCAGGCCGATCCTGATAAGCCAGGCCGATCCACCGGGATGATGTCCAAAAATAAGTAATTCCTAAATAGATCTGGCGGCATATTCTTTCTGAATTGAGCCTATCATCCTGGCCGATACAAAATCATCCAGGACGATGTGTTTAATAACGGCTGCCTTAATAAGGATGATGCCCTAATCAGGGTTTCTGTTTTTTGAACTGATCATTCAGGCCGGTATAAATATCATCCCATACGATATTACCAAAAAATAGGAAACTCTAGGGAACAATCATAAATTCTTCCAAGGTGTGTGTGTGCAAAGTTACTTAGCATCAGGAGCCACATCAATTACAAAATACTCAAAAAAGGAAAAAGGTACAAATTGACTCAGATCTAGTCTACCCAATCTTGAGATATTCCAATAGAAGACTGGTCTTGTGGACCTGAAATGTCAGTAGATAAGGTAGTCATAGAGAAATAAGAGTGTTTCTTATCATCAAAATCATAAACCATGAAAACAGATCCACAATAATCTCCACCTTTTTGATGATTACAAACATTACTAGTTGAATTTGTAAAAAATAAATCATGTTCTCCTAATCTCCCCCTTACTAAAATAAAACTTTTAAAAATAGAGGAGATCAAAATTTTTTGTTTTGTTTTTTTTTTTTTTTTTTTGAAAGATGAAAAAGGTACAAATGCAAGAATACTTTTCTCCCCCTTTAACATTATCAAAAAGAGAAGGGGCACTTAAAGTCTTAAAAAGAAAAAGTCACCTTTTAATTTTTAAAAAACTTAATAAGAAATGGATTGGCAATGCATAATCCAGTAAACATAAGAAATTCAGAAATTGATAATCCAAGCTCAAGTTCTTTTTAAAGGATCAAAAACTTTTTAAAACATTAGCTAAATCAAGGAATAAATTAGAAAAAGAAACACTAATTTTTCTAAAACTCCTTCCATAAAATATATCTAATAGAAGATTAATGCACGAATTGTTGAATCAGGAATCATAAATTTCAAACTTAAGCATCGAAAATATCAAGGGTTTTCTTAAGCATTGAATAAAACAGAATAGGTAAGCATACTCCTTGTGGGATCATTTTATGTCTCTTGTTAGTTTTTTGGCGCACTTTGAGCATTTTTTTTTCTTTTGATACACATTGTGTATCTTTCTTTTGGCGTCATTGTGCATCTTTTGATTTGGCGTCATTGGCCTTTTTTTTTGAAAATTCTACCTTTCTGAATTTTTAAAAATAAAAGTAAACCCATTATATTGACACAACGAGCTACTTGATTAGGAAAATTATGAGGTAGAGTCAACAACTTGCAAAAGTTTCCTATGCGATAGATAAAATATAGGGATATGAAAAAAGTAAAGTTTTAAAATCCAATTTAAAATATGATGAAGATTTTAAATCAAAAGTAGAATAACCTTTTTTAGTAAACAAATATTGAGAGTCAAAATCATGAGTTTCCTTCCTTTGACTGTTTTTAGAGAAGCCAACCACAGCTTACATAAGAATTCAAGAAAAATAGGAGGCAGATTTTTTATTTTAAAATTATTAATCCCTTTTTTTAAAATTTTAAAAGGATGGTGATGAGTGTGTTGACAAAAAAGAAAAAGTAAAGACAAAATTAAAATTTTAAGAAGAAGAAAAAGAAAATAAAAGAAATAAAAGATGAAAAAAGAATAAATCCAAAACAAAAAAAACACACAAAAAACATAAAAAAATAACAAAACATGCAAACAAAAAAAAAAAATACAAACAATGGTTTAAACATCATCTTGCTCCTGATCAGATGATTCTGCCCAATAGATTTTTTGCTTTTCATTATTTGGCCATTTTTAAATTTGCTTTGCTTATGCCTTTTCTTTTCCTAGAAGAGTTCTCAAATTAGGGCACTGATTTTTCATATGTCCAAGTTTCCTACATCCAAAGCAAATAATGTCAGAAGTAATCTTAAAATTTTTACCATTTTTACCTTTATTTCATTTTTGTTGAGGCTTATACTTTGGTGAGCTTTTTAATTTTCTTGAAAACTCATTATTTTGATCACCAACTAAGCCACTTTCCTCCATATTTTCAATGTTTAGAACTATCGTTTCACCTGCATCCAAAAGTCTTTGACCCAAACTTTACTCGTATGCAATGAGTGAGCCAATTAAATTATCAATAGAATACTCATTCAAATTTTTTAATTCATAAATGACAACAACTTTAGCATCAAACTTATCAAGTAAACAACGAAAAAATTTTATTGATTTTTTCAAAGTTTGAAAACTCCTTACCTAAAGCATGCAATGATGTCACAATTTGAATAAATCTAGTATACATGTATAAGATCGTCTCATAAGGTCAAAAAAGTTCATAATCATGCATTAACATATTATGGATTGCTTGATTTCACTAGTGCCTTCGTATATGGTGTGTAATTTATTCCAAATTTCCTTACCAGTAGTGCACGTGCAAAATAACACACAATCTTTAGAATTTAAAGCACAAAAAAAATAGTTTAAAGATTTTGCATTCAATTGAGCATTGATTTTCTCTTCTCTACTCCATTAATTAAAAGGAATATCAATTTTAATTCCATCTAAAATATGAGACAGTATAGAATAACCAGTTCAAATCATATGCCACATTCGAAAAGCAATTGATTGCAAAAAGGCAGACATGCAAATTTTCCAAAAATCAAATGTAATATTTTCAAATAAAGGAGGTCTGGTGATTGAATAACCTTCCGCAATATTACGATTAGAAAAATTAGCCATGGATCAAAAATTCAAAAGATTTCAAAAACTTATTCTTATGAATCCTGCTCTGATTCCACTTGAAAGTTTGTTAGGGATGTTATGCCCCTTATGAACTAGCCCAAGGCTAATTAAGAGAGATGTGAATTGATATTTTAAACAAAACTCAAACTTAAAACCAAAATCATGATTCACCACAAATAAAACACAATGCATAAATTAAATGCAAAAATAATAAAGAAAAGAACACACCAGATCTATAGTGGTTCGGTCAAACCTTGACCTACGTCCACTCCTCGGAGGCACCCTCCTAGTATTACACTAAACTAAGTGTCTCTCCTTTAGCCCCCACAGCTAGGCGGAGAAGCCCTTACAAAATCACTTCCACCTTCCTCGGTGCGGCGAAGTCGCCGGATCCTTTGACACCAAAGAGATCTTCTTCTTTTGTGAACTTCCCTTAAGATGAGCCTTGAATCCGATGGTATTAAGGTGCAAGCCTATCGGAGCAACCGTGTGGAATCCCCCTCCACACTCTCTTGAGTCCCCCCTCACAGGATCTTCTCTTTCTCTCAAACTTCACCCATTTCTCACTCTCTTTCAAGCTCTCTCTTCAAGTTTTTCCCAAAAGAACGAAGCTATAATGGATACCAAAGATGCTTACCAAGTGTCTTATCAAAGCTTAAATAGAAGATCTCAAAACGAGCTCATTAATGTAACTTACTGACTTTATTGTTCAGGCTGATATAAATTCGGCCTGGGCGATCAACATAAATTATGCTCAATCATCCCGATCAATTAGGGATGATTAGACAATTTTTGGTCATATCGTCCAAGTTGATAGAATATCGTCCTGGATGATTAGTTCAAATATGAGGAAAATCATCATGAACATCACCCTGAAAAGAAGCTAGCCGATGTGAAATCGGCCCGGATGATCTAGCGATTGGCCCAGCTGATAAGATCGTGCAAATCACCATTAATTGCTCTCCTTAATTGCCAGATTTATTTAAGAAAAATTGTGCTGGATCGTCCAGGCCAATCCACCGAGACAATGTCAAAAAATAAGAAATTCCTAAATAGATCTGGCTGTAGATTCTTTTTGAATTGAGCCTATTATCCTGGCCGATACAAAATCATCCAGGATGATGTGTTTAATGACGGTTACCTTAAGAAGGATGATGCCCTAATCAGGTTTTCTGTTTTTGAACAGATCGTCCAGGCCGATATAAATATCATCCTATACGATATTACCAAAAATAGTAAACTCTAGGGAACAGTCATAAATTCTTCCAAGGTGTGTGTGTGCAAATTTACTTAGCATCAGGAGCCACAATAATTATAAAATACTCAAGAAAGGAAAAAGGTACAAATTGACTCAGATCTAGTCTATCCAATCTTGAGCTGGTTCTAATAGAAGTCTGATCTTGTGGACATGAAATGTCAGTATATAAAAAAGTCGTAGAGAAATAAGAGTGTTTGCTATCATCAAAATCATAAACCATGAAAACAGATCCGCAACACTAGAATACTTGATGTTTAGTTTATTTAGATTTGAAATTATTTATTGGTTATAACCAAGTAGATTTTAATTTTAATTTAAGTTTTAGTACTTTAGAATTTTATTAATTAAATTTTAAATTTTTTATTTGTTTTAATTTTTTTTTTAGGTTGAAAAGAATCATGTAAGTTAGAAACTTCAAAGTGTAGAAGCCACTAGCTACCAAGTTCTAAGGCTCATAATTATAATGCATTCACTGACCCATATAGGATAAAGTGATTGCATAGAGTCCTTTATTTTATTTACCATTTATTAGATTATTTATTAGTATTTTATAAAGAATATGTTAATTATATACTCTAAATTTCTTTCAAGTATTCAACATACACATCATAGGCCTATAGATTTAATGCATTTATGCCCTCCAAAAGGAAACACACACAACATTTAAAAGCCTTCCATTTATAAATGATTTATTATAGAGGTTATTTTCTTACTTAATATTTAATTAATGGATTTATTTAAATAAATTGACTTTATTTTAACATATTATAAAACTTTATTTTATTTAAATCAATTAGATTTTACTTAATATTCCCTAATTTTATTTAATTTCTTCAAATTATTTTTAAATTAATTTTTTATTTAATTATTTACATTTCTTTATTTAATTCCTTCTAATTTTTATTTTTATTTATTTAATTTTAATTTATTTAGATTTTTTCTTTTCTTTAATTTTATTTCATTTATTTGTTTCTTTTATTCATATAAGTTGGATTCATTTAATTAATTTATATTTATTATTTTACTTTATTATCATAAATATTTTATTTTATTTATTTATAATTATGTGCATTATGATTTTAAGAAAATCAAATAGGGAAGCTCTTAAATATGAAAAGAATTTTATCCTAAAAAAAATTAATGAAATGAAACTATGTTAAAGTAATTAATCAAAACTATTCATTTTAAATTTTTGAACTAATGTATAAAGTTCTATTCACTAATGGGTTATTGGGTTTAAAAGAATAAATGTTGGGTATCTATAAGGACCTAAGGCATAGGGAGGAATCTTATGCATGCACACATATAAGGCTTTAGAGACCTAAGGGCTTCTATGTTTTAGATGATTTACCTCACTGGAGAAAGCCCATTAGTTTTCGACCGTAACACCTCCACTCAGAAGAAATGGTGAATATTAAATCCATTAGCTCACTGTACAAGTATCTCCACCATTCTTCACAAAATAAATAAGCATGCAAAGGAAGATAGTGATTAAACTTTATTTTGTAAATGACATTAAATGACATGTAAGAAAAATTAATATATTCAAAATGGAAAATTTAACATGATATAAAGAGTGATATTACACAAGAGTAATTGCTAAGGAAACTTTATGCAAGTTAATTATCATTCAAAATATCATAAATGACAAATTGATCAATAAATAATTTATCAATGGTAAAGTCACATGTAGATTAATTTTAAGAGTATTGAAGACTACATCATTTACATGCACTTGAATGTATGACAATAATGATGCATTACTTGAAGCATTCAAGCCTTTAATTATTAATAAAATATAATGCAAAGTAAGAGAATAGATTAAATAAAATTGAATGGTTTAAACTTATATTGCTTTTCTCATGCTTGAACAATGTATTTGCAAATTTTATTATATTTATTTTAATACAAATCATGATAAGAGAAGTATATTAAAAGCCTTATACATTAGAAATATGGGAACTTATTTATCCTTGAGGTAAAAATATGTATATAGCAAGATCTTTAATAATCATTTTCCATATGAGATGGGATATATAAGATTAGAAAATTTTAATTGATGAGGCGTATAATAGTTGTACAATATACATGGACTCTAATCAAAGAGGCTTCCCAATTTATCTATTTGATTTCAAGAAAAAATAAACATCAAAAGATTGTTAATCTTTTCAACTAACCAACATTGGGCATGAGCATATACATAAGCCCTTTGATTAGAACAATATAACATCACTTGTAATAACCATATCTCACTATTAATATTAGTAAAGAAACCCACTATATATATATATATATATAAAGGTCCCTCAATAGAAGTGTTGAAAGTGTAGAAATCCATACATTAGATATAAAAAAGAGGCATTAAGCAAAGGATGTCCTCACATTTCCTTTCACAATTTCCAAATCAAATGAAATAAATTATATGAGATTTTTCAACAAAATGGTTCTAATTTTATTGATAAAAATGCCTGAGATATATTTGATATAAAGGATATGAGAAGATTTTCTTCCTCCCCATTTTATTTCTTAAATGGAAAACATTAAAAACATGACAATAATCATAGCACCAAGGGAAAAATAATTCAAATAGTATTGTACTCATCATTCTCAAGAATGGAAAGCTTGCCAAAAATCTCTTGAATCTTCAAAAAAGAAATCAAGTTATAATTATTTTAACTTTAGCATTTAGAGAGGTATCAAACCCATGCTTTCAGTCTTCAAAGAAAAGATTCTTTAGGCACCAAAGATCTTAACCACAAAGTTCCCTCTAGTCCTTTTTTTGTCTTCACTCAATTAAATAGAATGAAACATCCTCCTATTTATGTCTTTAAATAATAAGAATACACATAAGGGCCTCTTCTCCCTCTCTCATTTCTTTGGCTGTTATTCTTGAATGGAAGAAGGCACGAGTAGAACTCTTCCTCTTAGCTTGAATGGAAGAAGAATACACTCACTCATCCCTCTCATTTTCTTGTGGAAAGAATGAATAGTTGTCTCAATGAGTTGGACGTAATGAATTAATTTGTTTTGCAACATAAGATCCTGATTGAGAAATTGTATGTGAGAGATGATTATGTGCATAAGAAAATCAAATGCATAAATTCATATAGAATTTCATCAAATCAATGTTAACGTGATCACATACATTTTAAAAACATAATAATGAACAAAATGTGACTAAAATAAATAAATTTTGAATTTGATGATGAATCAAGGTAAACGTGTGTGACTTTCCCTACAATTTGACATTATGGTGCAAAATACAAGACTTGAAAGTTCGATGGGGATGTTAAGCCCTATGAACTTAGTCCCAAACTAACCAAGAGGGGGGGTGAATTGGTATTTTAAAAACTTCTCAAAGAAATAAAGTCACATAAACCAAATCACACCACGAAAATAATGCGGAATTTAAACGTGCGGAAGCAAAAAAGAAACACAGAGATTTATAGTGGTTCGGTCGACTCGACCTACGTCCACTCCTTGGAGGCACCCTCCAAGTATTGCACTACACAAAAAGTGACTCTCCTTTAGCCCCCACGGCTAGGTGGAGAAACCCTCACAATAATCTCCTTTTTGCCACCCCGGCAAGGCAGAGAACCTATCTCCTTTTGCTTCCCCCTGAAGCTGGCAGAGAACCAGAACCAAAAGCAACACTCCTTACCTCTACCGACCCTTCCACGAACGAGAAACTCTAGACGAAGACGACGCGGAGAGATCCTTGAAGCAACCCTTGTGAAACTCCTCACAAGCTCCCCCTCACAAGATCCTCTCTCTTTCTTCTCTCTCTCTTTCTCTCCTCAAGGTCTTCTTAGGTCAAGGCAGCAGCCAAAGGTCTTGAAAAACGTTGAACAAGAGCTCTTTAAATAGAAGAGCTTCAAAAGAGCTCATTAATTGCAAGTTGCCGACTTTATCGTCCAGGCCGATCTGGACATCGGCCTGGCCGATCAGTATAAATCAATGAAGATCGGCCAGAGCATAGCCCTGGATGCAAGATTGGACGATTGAAAATTAGCTTGATCGTCCAGGCCGATCTCACGATCGTCCTGGCCGATCAGTTCAAATCAGACGAAAATCGTCCTGACAATAGCCCTGAATATGGGCTGGCCGATATTGATCGTCCTGAAGTAACTTAAGGTTTTTGACTAGATCGTCCGGGCCGAGCCTGCGATCGTCCAGGACGATATGATCGTATAAATCATCCTTAATTACTTCCTTGATTTCCTGAACAATTATGGCATAATTTGTTACTATTGTCCAGGTCGATCCGATGATCGTCCTGGCCGATAATTTAAAGATATGCTATACCATACTTGTCTATGGCGGCTACTTCTTTCTGTTTTGAGCTTATCATCCTGGCCGATATACGTATCGTCCAGGACGATCTGTTAACGTCGGCTGCCTTAATTAAGAATCCTTAATTAGACTTTCTGTTTTAAGCTGATCGTCCAGGCCGATCAAAGAAATCGTCATGGCCGATATAAGTAAAAACAGAATTTCTAATTCTCTCAAGTATGTGTGTGAAGGGTTACAAAGCATCAGTCTTTTTGACTATTACAAGAGGACTCAAAAGGTAAAAAACAAAAGTACAGACTGACTCAACCCTAAACCTACGCATTCCTGAACTTGGCTCCTTTTTGATTGTCCGATCGTCGATTCCTAAAAAGTTAGAAGCAACAAGCTGTCCAAGAAAAGCAGTGTTTGTCAATCATCAAAACATAAGACATGAAAAATAGATTTGCAACAATCTCCCCCTTTTTGATGATGACAAAACACAAGTAGGTAAATCAAAAAAAGATTCATTAGAAAAAACAAGGTTACAACATCAACTTTTTCTGATTACATCCTATCCTACTCCCCCTTTTTGTCATCACAAAAAGAGAGTCCATAAACAAAAAAAAGAAAAACAAACATCATGAAAGACTACTAAAAAAAAAGACAAGAAACAATAACTAAAAGAACGAGGGATCCTGATCATCAGATGGAGGAGGTGGAGGTGGCTGCTGAAAGTAACTGGCAAGGGTAGTAAACTGAGCATTGAACCAGGCGATGTCCTGGTCATGCTGCTGCTGCTGGTGAGTGAGAAAACTGTCAAAACGAGCTAAATCCTCGGCGCGGTGATGTTCGTAGCGGGCGATGTCCTCAGAGTGTTGCTGCTCTTGGGCAGCAACATATGCATCAAATCTGGTCTCCCAACGATCAAATCTCGCAATCAACTGATCTACCGGTGAATGTTGGTGGAGAGGGACAGGGTCAGGAAAGGGAGCTGGAGCGGGAGCCTCCTCCTCTCTAGCCTCCCGTGGTTCATCCGGGTGGAGACGAGTACTGTGAAGGGTGCTGAAGGAATTGTTTGAGTAGAAGAGAGTTGGGAAATCTGGTGGATTGGGATATTGAATTTGGTATTTGGTTTCAAGAACATAGGCTATGATATGTCCTAAGGCTAGATTTGGCTTTCTTCTGTGGCCTGGATCTCGAATTGTTGTTAGGTGATCAATGTAACAAAAAAATAGATCTGCAGTGTTAAATTCCCTATGTGCCATGATGTAGAAGGTAGTGAGGGAAAGTAGAGGGGTAATGTGGACACGGTCACCGGCTTTTGGAATGACAGAGGTGCGAAGGACATGTTGGATTGTCCTAGCATCTCTAACTAAAGAGCTAGTCTCTCCAACATGGTAACGGACATTGGTCTGGCGAAGAAAGTGGTTTGCCATGGACCAGTCAAAATCAGGGTCAGGGGCAATAAGGTGCAGCTTATCTCCGGTGGTGGATAGCTGTAAAAGTTCAACACAGTCCTGATATGTGATTTCGACAGGGCGTCGATGAAAGTTCGATGGGGATGTTAAGCCCTATAAACTTAGTCCCAAACTAACCAAGAGGGGGGGTGAATTGGTATTTTAAAAACTTCTCTTTAAAACAAGGAAATAAAGTCACATAAACCAAATCACACCACGAAAATAATGCGGAATTTAAACGTGCGGAAGCAAGAAAAGAAACACAGAGATTTATAGTGGTTCGGTCGTCTCGACCTACGTCCACTCCTTGGAGGCACCCTCCAAGTATTGCACTACTCAAAAAGTGACTCTCCTTTAGCCCCCACGGCTAGGTGGAGAAACCCTCACAAGAACCTCCTTTTTGCCACCCCGGCAAGGCAGAGAACCTATCTCCTTTTGCTTCCTCCTGAAGCTAACAGAGAACCAGAACCAAAAGCACAACTCCTTACCTCTACCAACCCTTCCACGGACGAGAAACTCTAGACGAAGACGACGCAGAGAGATCCTTGAAGCAACCCTTGTGAAACCCCTCACAAGCTCCCCCTCACAAGATCCTCTCTCTCTCTTCTCTCTCTCTTTCTCTCCTCAAGGTCTTCTCAGGTCAAGACAACAGCCAAAGGTTTTTAAAAACGTTGAAGAAGAGCTCTTAAATAGAAGAGCTTCAAAAGAGCTCATTAATTGCAAGTTGCCGACTTTATCGTCCAGGCCGATCTGGACATCGGCCTGGCCGATCAGTACAAATTAATGAAGATCGGCCAGAGCATAGCCCTGAATGCACAACTGGACGATTGAAAATTAGCTTGATCGTCCAGGCCGATCTCACGATCGTCCTAGCCGATCAGTTCAAATCAGAGGAAAATCGTCCTGACAATAGCCCTGAATACGGGCTGGCCGATACTGATCGTCCTGAAGTAACTTAAGGTTTTTGACTAGATCAGCCTGGCCGATCCTGCTATCGTCCAGGATGATATGATCGTATCAATCATCCTTAATTACTTCCTTAATTTCCTGAACAATTATGGCATAATTTGTGAATATCGTCCAGGCCGATCCGAGGATCGTCCTGGCCGATAATTTAAAGATATGCTATACCATACTTGTCTATGGCGGCAACTTCTTTCTGTTTTGAGCTTATCGTCCAGGCCGATCTGTTAACGTAGGCTGCCTTAATTAAGAATCCTTAATTAGACTTTCTGTTTTAAGCTGATCGTCCAGGCCGATCAAAGAAATCGTCCTGGCCGATATGAGTAAAAACAGAATTTCTAATTCTCTCAAGTGTGTGTGTGAAGGGTTACAAAGCATCAGTCTTTTTGACTATTACAAGAGGACTCAAAAGGTAAAAACAAAAGTACAGACTGACTCAACCCTAAACCTATGCATTCCTGAACTTGGCTCCTTTTTGATTGTCCGATCGTCGATTCCTGAAAAGTTAGAAGCAACAAGCTGTCCAAGAAAAGCAGTGTTTGTCAATCATCAAAACATAAGACATGAAAAATAGATTTGCAACAATCTCCCCCTTTTTGATGATGACAAAACACAAGTAGGAAAATTAAAATTCATTAGAAAAATAAAGTTACAACGTCAACTTTTTCTTACCACATCCTATCCTACTCCCCATTTTTGTCATCACAAAAAGAGAGTCCAAAAACAGTAAAAAAAGAACAACAAACATCACGAAAGACTACTACAAAAAGACAAGAAACAATAAAGCACAAACTAAAAGAACGAGGGATCCTGATCATCAGATGGAGGATGTGGAGGTGGCTGCTGAAAGTAACTGGCAAGGGTAGTAAACTGAGCATTGAACCAGGCGATGTCCTGGTCATGCTGCTGCTGCTGGTGAGTGAGAAAACTGTCAAAACGAGCTAAATCCTCGGCGCGGTGATGCTCGTAGCGGGCAATGTCCTCAGAGTGTTGCTGCTCTTGGGCAGCAACATATGCATCAAATCAGGTCTCCCAACGATCAAATCTCACAATCAACTGATCTACCGGTGAATGTTGGTGGAGAGGGACAGGGTCAGGAAAGGGAGCTGGAGCGGGAGCCTCCTCCTCTCTAGCCTCCCGTGGTTCATCCGGGTGGAGACGAGTACTGTGAAGGGTGCTGAAGGAATTGTTTGAGTAGAAGAGAGTTGGGTAATTTGGTGGATTGGGATATTGAATTTGGTATTTGGTTTCAAGAACATAGGCTATGATATGTCCTAAGGCTAGATTTGGCTTTCTTCTGTGGCCTGGATCTCGAATTGTTGTTAGGTGATCAATGTAATGAAAAAATAGATCTGCAGTGTTAAATTCCCTATGTGCCATGATGTAGAAGGTAGTGAGGGAAAGTAGAGGGGTAATGTGGACACGGTCACCGGCTTTTGGAATGACAGAGGTGCGAAGGACATGTTGGATTATCCTAGCATCTCTAACTAAAGAGCTAGTCTCTCCAACATGGTAACGGACATTGGTCTGGCGAAGAAAGTGGTTTGCCGTGGACCAGTCAAAATCAGGGTCAGGGGCAATAAGGTGCAGCTTATCTCCGGTGGTGGATAGCTGTAAAAGTTCAACACAGTCCTGATATGTGATTTCGACAGGGCGTCGATTCACATAGGAGGACAGGGCTGTGAAGGTAGAGTTTATGCGGAGGTTTGCAAAGAATTCTAACAGGAACTCAGAATTGAACGGAAAAACAAGGGACAGAATGAAACAAAGGGAAGTGTGTGCGAAGAGATCCATTACCGGGTAGGAAGTGTGGGTCGGATTGATAATTCTGGAGACAGTAATTCCACATTCCTTATAGCGATGATAAGCAGCTTCATCTTCTGCTTCCCGGAAACGAGGGTCAACCCTTGCCCTCGAGGAACTTCCAGAGGTCTGACGGACGCGCTTCCCACCAGCCATATGAGAGAACTTTAAGCAGAAAAACAAAGGAGAAAGGGTGAGGTGTGAGAAAACATGGCTGGATCGGCCTGAATTTAAAGAATCGTTCATATCGTCCTGGCCGATCGCAGAATCGTCCATGCCGATATGAGTCAATAATTACGTACAGGCCGATTGGTCAAAAAGGCGGTCCAATCGTCCGGGCCGATCAGATATCGGCCAGGCCGATTAGACATAGGCTATCGGCCCGAGGAGTCAGTCCGGACGACCGTTGAAAAAGCAGATCGTCCGGGCCGATTAGGTGTATCGTCCAGGACGATGCACAATAATTGATCGTACCGGCCGAAGTTAAAACATTTTAAATGCTTGCCACGTGTATCGTCCAGGACGAATAGTGGATCGGCCCGGCCGATGGTCCAATAATGGATCGTCCGGGGCCGAATTTAAAGAAAAAAACGTACTGACACGTGGATCGTCCGGGACGGTCCAGTGTATCGGCCAGGACGATGCACATAGAATGCATCGGCCAGACAAATAAACTATCGGCCAGGACTATCACCAAGAGTTTGATCAAATCGTCCAGGACGATAATGTATCGTCCAGGACGATGATTTTCATTAAGCACAGAAAAAGGTCAGCAGATGGATTTTGGAAAGAATTTGTCCTATCGGCCAGGACGATAGAAATATCGGCCAGGCCGATGTGACTTCAAATTGAAATCAAGAAATGAATGGTGATGATCAAGACCCTCAAAAATAAAATAAAAGAAAAGACAGTCAAAGATACGAAAAAATAAAACAAACACTGAATATTTTTTTTTTATTTTAATTTTTCTATTTTTTTTTTGTTTTATGAAGGCATCCTATGAGAATTCTTTTCTTGAATTTAAATTTTTGAAGTTTTTAGGAGATCAAGAGGTTTAACAAAATCCAATTAGAAGAAGGTAGAAAAACTGATTCCATTAACCCTAGATCGGACATTCTTCAGGGTACAAAAATCTCTTAAAAACAACAGAGTCCTAACTTGGAATAACACAAGAGGTTTTAAGAAGATCCAATCAAGACTTGTTAACTACTAAAGTATCTTATAAATAGTAAACCAAAATAGTTTTTCTCAATCATGGAATTTGAAATCAAATCTTTGAACGTATCACATAATTAATGAGTTTTCTAAGTTTTAAGAGTTTTACCAAAGAGATGATAGCTTGCAATTAGTGGGCTAATTTTATGCCTCTTTTCACTTTTATTGGCTCTTTGAGCATCTTTTGATTTTTCATACACTTTTGTGTATATAGTTTTCTTTTCAATTTGGCTTCATTGGCCTCTTTCCTTTTTATCTCTTGCAAGCTAATAACTCTTTAATATACCCTTAAAGAAAAATACTTAGTTGTGAGTATATCCTCCAAATATTAGAGAATAGGAGCTCTCTCTCTAACATAGGGAAGAACAATCCACAACATAAAATCAAAATCACGTGATGACTGCAATGGTAAGATTTCAAAAGCTTGAATGATATCAAAGCATTTTGACTATTATGCATAAGATGACTTAATGTAGCAAGATTAGAAGGATATCTTAAAAAGCCATTGGTTAAACTGAGTTTAGACTTTTTGTTTTATAAAAGAAAAATCATGCCACTAAACAAAGTCAGAAGAGGGAAAAACATCACCAGTTTACTCTCTTTAACCAAAATAGAAAAGCTAAAACCCTATCAAAAGAAAAACTCCAATTTTTAAAAGCTTGAGAAGTTTCATCATATGGAATGCCAAAAAAAAATAAAGTCCAAAGTGAACAAAGCAAAAGCAAAAAATAAGCAAACTAAAGACAACAAAAAGTGAACACAAAAACTAAAAATAAAAGTCACACAAAAACTAAAGATATCAAGCAAGTGATAAAACAACGGATTTTAGCAATTGAGCTGCAAGCCTCCTTATGTTTAGTTATCCTATGCTCCCACGAGGTCTTTGGTGAGAGCACTCCTGCAAGACTCAACAACAGTCAGTTTTAGGAACCCAAACAGATTTGGGCTCCTTCTTAGAAAATGTAGAGTGCAATGCAGATGTGGTATGTATTGAATCATGCATCTTAGGTCTCCATACCCAATGTGTACTGCGGTGAACTGTGCAAGTGTGTGAGATGTGTCCTAACATGCCACAAGAAAAACATTGGATTCCAGGAAAAGGTTTTCTTAATTGGTTTGGGTAAAAATGCCTCTTCCTAGGTTTTGGCCTTTGATTAAAAGTTGGTGTCATCCTAGCTTTCTTACATGTATCCAAATCATTTTGAATTCTCAAGTTTGTTCTTTTTAATGCATCATTCTCAATCCTCAAATTTTTCTCAATCTCTTTAGATTTCTTAAGATCATCATTAAGTGTGGTGTGTGAAGCTTTTAATGCATTACTTTTATCAATTAATTCCAAATGCTTCTTGTTTAATTCATCAAATTCATCAAGTAGAGCCATGTGATTTGAATAAATCGTTGCATGATCTTTGAGAAAAACTTCATGTTCTTTTTGTAGATTTGAATGTTCTAATTTTAGGCTAGCATGAGTTTTCTTTAATTTTCTATATGATGCATGGATTTTTTCACAAATTTCAAATAATTTATCATAGGTTGGTCTACATACCTCTTCCTCATCACTTTGATTTTCTCCCATGAAACACAAGTTTGTAGTCTCTTCCTCTGGTTCAGTCTCAGAGGAATCAGTACCAGATTCTGCCCAGAAGCCTCTTTGGATTTTCTTATTCTCCTTCCTAGACTTAGCTTTCTCCTCACCTTTTTCCTTTTCTTTGCTTGAATGATCTTGAAGTGTAGGACAATCGGCTCTTACATGTCCAGGTTTCCTGCATTCAAAACAAACAACATCAGAAGATCCTTTAATATGTTTATGATCCTTACCTTTTCTCCAACTTTGATGATGCTTTTGTTTCTTCCTTAGAAAGCTTTTGAATTGCCTTGTGATGAAGGAAACTCCATCGCTTTCAGACCCGGAAGATTCAGAATCCGATTTGTGTGCCTTCAATGCAATTGTTTTCTCCTTTTTCTTCTCACCTGTATCAAGATTTCTTTGATTCACCCCTTGCTCGTAAGCAATGAGTGAGCCAAGCAAGTTATCAATAGAATAGGTGTTTAAATCTTTAGATTCAGTAATTGCAGTAATTTTTGCATCATAAGATGAAGGCAAGCATCTCAAAATCTTGTTAACTTTTTCATAGTTCGAGAGTTCTTTTCCTAGTGCATGCAATGAGGTAGCAATCTGAGTAAACCTAGTGTACATGTCAGAAATTGATTCATGAGGTTTCATACGAAAAAGTTCGTAGTCATGCAAGAGAATGTTTAAACGGGATTGTTTAACTTCATTAGTGCCTTCATAAGTAATGCACAATTTATCCCAAATTTCTTTACCAGTTTTGCAAGTTGAAACACGCATGTAATCCTCAGATTTTAAAGCACAGAAAAAGCAATTCAAACATTTCGCATTCAATTGAGCTAAATCTCGTTCATCAAAAGTCCATTCGGTAAAAGCAACTTCAGTTTTAAAACCGTTAATTTCACGAGAAGGTGGAGAATAACCTTCTTGAATAAGCATCCACATGCGATAATCAGTAGATTGTAAAAAAGTTGACATGCGAGTTTTCCAGAAATCAAAAGGTAGGTTATCTAACAGAGGAGGTCGGGTAATAGAATACCCTTCCGTAGTGTTGCGATTCCCAAAGTTAGACATGGATCAAATTCAAAAAGTTTTTAAACTTTAATTTTCGAAACAAGCTCTGATACCACTTGAAAGTTCGATGGGGATGTTAAGCCCTATGAACTTAGTCCCAAACTAACCAAGAGGGGGGGTGAATTGGTATTTTAAAAACTTCTCTTTAAAACAAGGAAATAAAGTCACATAAACCAAATCACGCCACGAAAATAATGCGGAATTTAAACGTGCGGAAGCAAGAAAAGAAACACAGAGATTTATAGTGGTTCGGTCGACTCGACCTACGTCCACTCCTTGGAGGCACCCTCCAAGTATTGCACTACTCAAAAAGTGACTCTCCTTTAGCCCCCACGGCTAGGTGGAGAAACCCTCACAAGAACCTCCTTTTTGCCACCCCGGCAAGGCAGAGAACCTATCTCCTTTTGCTTCCTCCTGAAGCTGGCAGAGAACCAGAACCAAAAGCACAACTCCTTACCTCTACCGACCCTTCCACGGACGAGAAACTCTAGACGAAGACGACGCAGAGAGATCCTTGAAGCAACCCTTGTGAAACCCCTCACAAGCTCCCCCTCACAAGATCCTCTCTCTCTCTTCTCTCTCTCTTTCTCTCCTCAAGGTCTTCTCAGGTCAAGGCAGCAGCCAAAGGTTTTTAAAAACGTTGAACAAGAGCTCTTAAATAGAAGAGCTTCAAAAGAGCTCATTAATTGCAAGTTGCCGACTTTATCGTCCAGGCCGATCTGGACATCGGCCTGGCCGATCAGAACAAATTAATGAAGATCGGCCAGAGCATAGCCCTGAATGCACAACTGGACGATTGAAAATTAGCTTGATCGTCCAGGCCGATCTCACGATCGTCCTGGCCGATCAGTTCAAATCAGAGGAAAATCGTCCTGACAATAGCCCTGAATACGGGCTGGCCGATACTGATCGTCCTGAAGTAACTTAAGGTTTTTGACTAGATCAGCCTGGCCGATCCTGCGATCGTCCAGGACGATATGATCGTATCAATCATCCTTAATTACTTCCTTAATTTCCTGAACAATTATGGCATAATTTGTGAATATCGTCCAGGCCGATCCGAGGATCGTCCTGGCCGATAATTTAAAGATATGCTATACCATACTTGTCTATGGCGGCAACTTCTTTCTGTTTTGAGCTTATCGTCCAGGCCGATACACGTATCGTCCAGGCCGATCTGTTAACGTAGGCTGCCTTAATTAAGAATCCTTAATTAGACTTTCTGTTTTAAGCTGATCGTCCAGGCCGATCAAAGAAATCGTCCTGGCCGATATGAGTAAAAACAGAATTTCTAATTCTCTCAAGTGTGTGTGTGAAGGGTTACAAAGCATCAGTCTTTTTGACTATTACAAGAGGACTCAAAAGGTAAAAATAAAAGTACAGACTGACTCAACCCTAAACCTATGCATTCCTGAACTTGGCTCCTTTTTGATTGTCCGATCGTCGATTCCTGAAAAGTTAGAAGCAACAAGCTGTCCAAGAAAAGCAGTGTTTGTCAATCATCAAAACATAAGACATGAAAAATAGATTTGCAACAGTCGATTCACATAGGAGGACAGGGCTGTGAAGGTAGAGTTTATGCGGAGGTTTGCAAAGAATTCTAACAAGAACTCAGAATTGAACGGAAAAACAAGGGACAGAATGAAACAAAGGGAAGTGTGTGCGAAGAGATCCATTACCGGGTAGGAAATGTGGGTCGGATTGATAATTCTGGAGACAGTAATTCCACATTCCTTATAGCGATGATAAGCAGCTTCATCTTCTGCTTCCCGGAAACGAGGGTCAACCCTTTCCCTCGAGGAACTTCCAGAGGTCTGACGGACGCGCTTCCCACCAGCCATATGAGAGAACTTTAAGCAGAAAAACAAAGGAGAAAGGATGAGGTGTGAGAAAACATGGCTGGATCGGCCTGAATTTAAAGAATCGTTCATATCGTCCTGGCCGATCGCATAATCGTCCAGGCCGATATGTGTCAATAATTACGTACAGGCCGATTGGTCAAAAAGGCGGTCCAATCGTCCGGGCCGATCAGATATCGGCCAGGCCGATTAGACACAGGTTATCGGCCCGAGGAGTCAGTCCGGACGACCGTTGAAAAAGCAGATCGTCCGGGCCGATTAGGTGGATCGTCCAGGACGATGCACAATAATTGATCGTACCGGCCGAAGTTAAAACGTTTTAAATGCTTGCCACGTGTATCGTCCAGGACGAACAGTGGATCGGCCCGGCCGATGGTCCAATAATGGATCGTCCGGGGCCGAATTTAAAGATAAAAACGTACTGACACGTGGATCGTCCGGGACGGTCCAGTGTATCGGCCAGGACGATGCACATAGAATGCATCGGCCAGACAATTGTACTATCGGCCAGGACTATCATCATGAGTTTTGATCAAATCGTCCAGGACGATAATGTATCGTCCAGGACGATGATTTTCATTAAGCACAGAAAAAGGTCAGCAGATGGATTTTGGAAAGAATTTGTCCTATCGGCCAGGACGATAGAAATATCGGCCAGGCCGATGTGACTTGAAATTGAAATCAAGAAAGGAATGGTGATGATCAAGACCCTCAAAAATAAAACAAAAGAAAAGACAGTCAAAGACACGAAAAAAAGAAAAAAATAAAACAAACACCGAATATTTTTGGATTTTAATTTTTCTATTTTTTTTGTTTTATGAAGGCATCATATGAGAATTCTTTTCTTGAATTTAAATTTTTGAAGTTTTTAGGAGATCAAGAGGTTTAACAAAATCCAATTAGAGGAAGGTAGAAAAACTGATTCCATTAACCCTAAATCGAACATTCTTCAACGTACAAAAAATCTCTTAAAAAACAACAGAGTCCTAACTTTGAATAACACAAGAGGTTTTAAGAAGATCCAATCAAGACTTGTTAACAACTAAAGTATCTTATAAATAATAAACCAAAATAGTTTTTCTCAATCATGGAATTTGAAATCAAATCTTTTAACGTATCACATAATTAATGAGTTTTCTAAGTTTTAAGAGTTTTACCAAAGAGGTGATAGCTTGCAATTAGTGGGCTAATTTTATGCCTCTTTTCACTTTTATTGGCTCTTTGAGCATCTTTTGATTTTTCATACACTTTTGTGTATATAGTTTTCTTTTCAATTTGGCTTCATTGGCCTCTTTCCTTTTTAACTCTTGCAAGCTAATAACTCTTTAATATACCCTTAAAGAAAAATACTTAGTTGTGAGTATATCCTCCAAATATTCGAGAATAGGAGCTCTCTCTCTAACATAGGGAAGAACAATCCACAACACAAAATCAAAATTACGTGATGACTGCAATGGTAAGATTTCAAAGGCTTGAATGATATCAAAGAATTTTGACTATTATGTATAAGATGACTTAATGTAGCAAGATTAGAAGGATATCTTGAAAAGCCATTGGTTAAACTGAGTTTAAACTTTTGTTTTATAAAAGAAAAATCATGCCACTAAACAAAGTCAGAAGAGGGAAAAACATCACCAGTTTACTCTCTTTAACCAATTTAGAAAAGCTAAACCTTATCAAAAGAAAAACTCCAATATTTAAAAGCTTGAGAAGTTTCATCATATGGAATGCCAAAAAATAAAGTCCAAAGTGAACAAAGCAAAAGCAAAAAATAAGCAAACTAAAGACAACAAAGAGTGAACACAAAAACTAAAAAATAAAAGTCATAAAAACTAAAGATATCAAGTAAGTGATAAAACAACGGATTTTAGCAATTGAGCTGCAAGCCTCCTTATGTTTAGTTATCCTATGCTCCCACGAGGTCTTTGGTGAGAGCACTCCTGCAAGACTCAACAACAGTTAGTTTTAGGAACCCAAACAGATTTGGGCTCCTTCTCAGAAAGTGTAGAGTGCAATCCAGATGTGGTATGTATTGAATTATGCATCTTAGGTCTCCATACCCAATGTGTACTGCGGTGAACTGTGCAAGTGTGTGAGATGTGTCCTAACATGCCACATGAAAAACATTGAATTCCAGGAAAAGGTTTTCTTAATTGGTTTGGGTAAAAATGCCTCTTCCTAGGTTTTGGCCTTTGATTAAAAGTTGGTGTCATCCTAGCTTTCTTACATGTATCCAAATCATTTTGAATTCTCAAGTTTGTTCTTTTTAATGCATCATTCTCAATCCTCAAATTTTTCTCAATCTCTTTAGATTTCTTAAGATCATCATTAAGTGAGGTGTGTGAAGCTTTTAATGCATTACTTTTATCAATTAATTCCAAATGCTTCTTGTTTAATTCATCAAATTCATCAAGTAGAGCCATGTGATTTGAATCAATCGTTGCATGATCTTTGAGAAAAACTTCATGCTCTTTTTGTAGATTTGAATGTTCTAATTTTAGGCTAGCATGAGTTTTCTTAAGTTTTTTGTATGATGTATGGATTTTTTCACATATTTCAAACAATTCATCATAGGTTGGTTTACATACCTCTTCCTCATCACTTTGGTTTTCTCCCATGAAACACAAGTTTGTAGTTTCTTCCTCTGGTTCAGTCTCAGAGGAATCAGTACCAGATTCTGCCCAGAAGCCTCTTTGGATTTTCTTATTCTCTTTCCTAGACTTAGCTTTCTCCTCACCTTTTTCCTTTTCTTTGCTTGAATGATCTTGAAGTGTAGGACAATCGGCTCTTACATGTCCAGGTTTCCTGCATTCAAAACAAACAACATCAGAAGATCCTTTAATATGTTTATGATCCTTACCTTTTCTCCAACTTTGATGATGCTTTTTTTTCTTCCTTAGAAAGCTTTTGAATTGCCTTGTGATGAAGGAAACTCCATCGCTTTCAGACCCGGAAGATTCAGAATCCGATTTGTGTGCCTTCAATGCAATTGTTTTCTCCTTTTTCTTCTCACCTGCATCAAGATTTCTTTGATTCACCCCTTGCTCGTAAGCAATGAGTGAGCCAAGCAAGTTATCAATAGAATAGGTGTTTAAATCTTTAGATTCAGTGATTGCAGTAATTTTTGCATCATAGGATGAAGGCAAGCATCTCAAAATTTTGTTAACTTTTTCATAGTTCGAGAATTCTTTTCCTAGTGCATGCAATGAGGTAGTAATCTGAGTAAACCTAGTGTACATGTCAGAAATCGATTCATGAGGTTTCATACGAAAAAGTTCGTAGTCATGCAAGAGAATGTTTAAACGGGATTGTTTAACTTCATTAGTGCCTTCATAAGTAATGCACAATTTATCCCAAATTTCTTTACCAGTTTTGCAAGTTGAAACACGCATGTAGTCCTCAGATTTTAGAGCACAGAAAAAGCAATTCAAACATTTTGCATTCAATTGAGCTAAATCTCGTTCATCAAAAGTCCATTCGGTAAAAGCAACTTCCGTTTTAAAACGTTAATTTCACGAGAAGGTGGAGAATAACCTTCTTGAATAAGCATCCACATGCGATAATCAGTAGATTGTAGAAAAGTTGACATGCGAGTTTTCCAAAAATCAAAAGGTAGGTTATCGAACAGTGGAGGTCGGGTAATAGAATACCCTTCCGTAGTGTTGCGATTCCCAAAGTTAGACATGGATCAAATTCAAAAAGTTTTTAAACTTTAATTTTCAAATCAGGCTCTGATACCACTTGAAAGTTCGATGGGGATGTTAAGCCCTATGAACTTAGTCCCAAACTAACCAAGAGGGGGGGTGAATTGGTATTTTAAAAACTTCTCAAAGAAATAAAGTCACATAAACCAAATCACACCACGAAAATAATGCGGAATTTAAACATGCGGAAGCAAAAAAGAAACACAGAGATTTATAGTGGTTCGGTCGACTCGACCTACGTCCACTCCTTGGAGGCACCCTTCAAGTATTGCACTACACAAAAAGTGACTCTCCTTTAGCCCCCACGGCTAGGTGGAGAAACCCTCACAAGAACCTCCTTTTTGCCACCCCGGCAAGGCAGAGAACCTATCTCCTTTTGCTTCCCCCTGAAGCTGGCAGAGAACCAGAACCAAAAGCAACACTCCTTACCTCTACCGACCCTTCCACGGACGAGAAACTCTAGACGAAGACGACGCAGAGAGATTATTGAAGCAACCCTTGTGAAACTCCTCACAAGCTCCCCCTCACAAGATCCTCTCTCTCTCTTCTCTCTCTCTTTCTCTCCTCAAGGTCTTCTTAGGTCAAGGCAGCAGCCAAAGGTCTTGAAAAACATTGAACAAGAGCTCTTTAAATAGAAGAGCTTCAAAAGAGCTCATTAATTGCAAGTTGCCGACTTTATCGTCCAGGCCGATCTGGACATCGGCCTGGCCGATCAGTACAAATCAATGAAGATCGGCCAGAGCATAGCCCTGGATGCAAGATTGGACGATTGAAAATTAGCTTGATCGTCCAGGCCGATCTCACGATCGTCCTGGCCGATCAGTTCAAATCAGACGAAAATTGTCCTGACAATAGCCCTGAATATGGGCTGGCTGATATTGATCATCCTGAAGTAACTTAAGGTTTTTGACTAGATCGTCCGGGCCGAGCCTGCGATCGTCCAGGACGATATGATCGTATCAATCATCCTTAATTACTTCCTTGATTTCCTGAACAATTATGGCATAATTTGTTACTATCGTCCAGGCCGATCCGATGATCGTCCTGGCCGATAATTTAAAGATATGCTATACCATACTTGTCTATGGCGGCTACTTCTTTCTGTTTTGAGCTTATCGTCCTGGCCGATATACGTATCGTCCAGGACGATCTGTTAACGTCGGCTGCCTTAATTAAGAATCCTTAATTAGACTTTCTGTTTTAAGCTGATCGTCCAGGCCGATCAAAGAAAGCATCCTGGCCGATATAAGTAAAAACAGAATTTCTAATTCTCTCAAGTGTGTGTGTGAAGGGTTACAAAGCATCAGTCTTTTTGACTATTACAAGAGGACTCAAAAGGTAAAAAACAAAAGTACAGACTGACTCAACCCTAAACCTACGCATTCCTGAACTTGGCTCCTTTTTGATTGTCCGATCGTCGATTCCTGAAAAGTTAGAAGCAACAAGCTGTCCAAGAAAAGCAGTGTTTGTCAATCATCAAAACATAAGACATGAAAAATAGATTTGCAACAAGACAATGGAAAAACCGATCAGATATAGAGGAAGACAATTTAAGTGATAGAAGAAATTTCAATAATTGGCAATGAACTAATTAAACATGAAAATGACACACAATGGGAGGGGGTGAATTGGTGTTATAAAAATTTCTTCAAAAATTTTTTTGAATAAAAAATGAAATTCAATTTTAAACAAAAGTATTTTGAATAAATGAAATAGATCAACTCACAACATAACTCATAAAGAGTATAATTTTTATGTGTTTAAATTTTGTAGAACATCAATAACAATATTTTCTTTTCTTTTTTTAAATTTTTTATTTCTTTTTAAACAATTATAAATCATAATCAACCACAAAAAACAACTTCCAAAAATCTAACCACAATTAAACCAGAGTGCTGAAAATTAAATTGTAAGAAAATGAAGTAGAAAAGGTAAATGCAAAATGTAGAATATAAACTAATGTTATATTGGTTCAGTCAACTTAACCTACATTCACTCCCCAAGGATCCTCTTCCTTAAGTATTACACTAAGTAGTGACTCTCTTTCAGCCCATAGCTAGGCAGAGAAGCCTTTCTTCCTTACCACAGGATGACAATACATTTTTATAGAATCTTCACACCAAAGACTCTCCTTTCACCTCCTCGGTTGGGCGAAGTCATCAGATCCTCCTTTCACCTACTCAGTCCAACAAAATTTCCATTTCGTCCTTTCACCTCCTTAGATTGACTGAGTAACCATATCCTCATTTCACCTCCTTGGTCCAGCGGTGTCAATATATCACCCTTTCACCTCCTAAGTCCAGTGGAGTCATTGATAATCTATAGTCTTCAAATTCTTTCCTTCATAGAACTTTTCTCAAGAGATAGACCAACACAACCAGAGGACCTTAGATGTAGGTAACCCAGAGCAACAGTGTGAAAACCCCTCTCACACTCTCTTGACTCCCTTAATGAACTTGTCCCTCTCACATAACCTCACCCTCTCTCTCCCTTGTTCAACACTCCCTCTCTCTCTCTACGCTCTCTCGCAGAAGAAACAAAAACCCTTGACTGCTTAAAGACTCCTCCAAAGTCATAATAAGTGTTTATATAGAGGGCATAAAAAAACCAAAAAAAATTTAATTCTATCACTTCTGTTCATGTAGTATGATAGGAGTATCATATAATATAATTAGTTAAGCCTCAACCATATGATCAAAGTTTGTCCAGTATGATTAGTTCAATCAAATAGTAATTCATACAAGATGAACCCTATGATGAATAATTTTCATCTATAAGGTTGATCTATTGATCATCTAGTTTGTCATGATTGTATCACACATTCATCAATCTTAGTTAATCCTAATTTAATTATTAAATTAATGGGATTAAACATGGCAAGATTTTTAACATTGTATAGTATGAACTAGTTCATATTGTATAATTAGAATAAATTTAAAAATTTAAATTATTGACAGATTAAAATCATGACCGGGTACCAAATATTGTTGATCATCCTATACAATTTTGTGGTCATATAGTATGATTATTTATAGCCCATTACAAATTAATCTCATTTAATTAAATATTTTAATTATTTTTTATTACATTAATTATATAGTATGATCCATATCATATAATACGTTCTTAAAAAAAATACAATATTGAATTACAGTACCCCTTGTGTATGTGTGCTTGGTATTTAAGAAAATATACACTTATTAAAAATTTTGACAAGAAAAGAAAATTGTAGACTCTTTGAGATAAATTGACTCACACATACTTTCTTAAGCTTTGATTCTTTGATGGTGCTTTGTATATGTTGAACCTGAAATGTTATTAGTGCACAAATAAATATGCAATGTATAAAGAAGGATAAAATAAAATAAATATCCAATAATATTTACAATCATAAAAATATAAGGTCGAGCTTCCAAGTTGTAACAATCAATGCAAAAAAGGAGGTCAGCACTAGAGAAATTCATAGGGTAGACTATTTCCTTGTGAGATAGACACTCCTGTCATTCACCTTATTACTTGATTGATATGTGCACTTATGTAGTTAGAAAGATACAAATCCTATCTCTCATATAAAATCTCAAAATATCTCATGAACATCCTATAATAAACTTAGAATTTTTAAATAAAAAGTTAAATTTTAGAATTTTAAACAAAAACAGCTAGGTTTTAAAAATTAAATTATCATACCGTGATTCACCTTGCTCCCAAAATTTTATTTGCTAGGTGGTAGGTTTAAGATCTCAAAATGCTTAGATATCTATGATATTATTAAATTTTTTTTTGTATTTTAATCCAATAAATTCTTAGTTAAGCATCACTTTAAATATTTAGCATTAAGAGATAAAAAGTAAAGGTCCTAGAAATTGGACTCATACTCTTATGATAAGTTCTACATTAGGATTTGTGGGAAATCCCTTCTAGTGGCAAGTCATGATGGTTATTCCAAAAAAATAATAGATAAAAAGAAAGGTGAAACATCTTATACAAATATGCCTAATCTAAATATATTCTAAGAAAATAGGCAAGATGACTTGGACAAAAAAAAATATCATTAGATGAATTGATTGTGACCAACAAAATATATGTGGTCAATTTGAAAAAGAGACATTATCAAAATATACAAGTATGTCAAAGAGAGTCAATTATTTGCAAAATGATATGAATATTTCATCCAAAATAAAAATTTTTAAGTATGTAATAAGAGTCATTTTTTATGAATGCCCATTATCTGCAGTATTAGGTCTCTTTTTCTTTTCTTTCCTTTTCTTTTTTTTTTTAGTTAAAACCCACAGAGGGGCCTACGCGTTAATTAAAAAGAAAAAATACACGGTCCTTAAAGGGACCTCAAGCTCATTACTACTCAAAAGAGCTACAAGAAAAAAGTAAAAAATACCTAAGAGCTTGAAGTTCCTACTAAAGAAAAGTACAAAACACCCTAAGTACATTCTACGTTGCATAAGGATACGCACCCAAAAAAAGAGAATAAAAGAAAAAAATAGCATTCTGAGCCAGCTTCCCATCCGGTGTCAATTTGATATCACTACATGCAAGAGATTGATTATGCAAAATAGGATAAACAACATAATAACATAAGTAAGAATAACTAAGAAAGATATCAAAAGGAATATTATACAAGTGAGTATGGCCAAAATACTCCAAAAATCCATCAGTAGTAGATGGTAATCCCAAACCAAGAGGAAGCAAAAGTTGAAATAATGTAGTAAGCTCGAGTGGTATGCAACATCAGATAGGCAAAATAATTGAAAGTATCCAAATACCAGAGCTAAAACCATAAACCAAAAAGCAAAAAACCCTAGCCAGGAGGAACCACCCCGCAATACAGCCAGCAAGAGGCAACATCAGGACTAGAAACTAAACTGAGGAAGTGATACATCAAATAATCTGAACTCTTAGAACCACCCCAACCACACCAATAATGAAAAAAATGAGCCAAAAGAGCAGAACAATGGAAATAGCCCCCTGAACCCAAAAAATGACCACACCCGAGAAACAGAGGATCTACAAATTAATTGATATACCGAATGGAAAATCCAAGAACATAACCATAAAATAGCCAAGTAACCAAAACGAATGGCTCTAACTTCCATCATAATCATCAACCTACCAAAGACACTAAAAAAGGAATAAAAAATATATAACAAAATCCTACAGAGAACCACTATAAATTACCTGATGAACATCAAGCAGGGCCAAAATAGAATACAACCAAATAGCAAGTTATCCAAGACACCAAGGCAATTGTGAAAACAAGAATAACAACCAGGATATGGAAAAAATAAGCCAAAAGCACAAGTGGAATAGACCACGAGACTACGAGCAACAACCATATGAGGAACCCAAAACATTAAATTCTAATATAATTAGTACCCATCCCATCCAGAGAAATAATCCCTCTAACTTGTATAGGAACATTATTAGCAAAACCTGAGTAAAGTCACCAATAACATCTATTATAACAGGATCCTTCCAATAAACCTAAATTTTATTAGCAATATTGGAGACAAAATGATTAAAACCCAGAATTCTAGTTGTAGAGGGTAATTTGGAGATATTAATAAGCAGTTCAAGAAAAACAAGAATATAAACATTATAAATACGGCATAAGTTCTTTACTCTCACTCTAGAAGATGGACAACCGATACCCCTCACATTCCAAATAATAGTTCTAAACTAAAAAATAAGTCAATGTGAAGTATGTGAGCGATGGTTATTTCTATAAGGTTGTAAGATAATAGTTTCGCATAATATTTAACAACCATTTGGAAAAACTAGTGTCATAATCATCTTTGGCATAACATTTAACAACAATGTCCATATCATCAATGTTAGTAAAAGCATCACTATTATAATTAGAAGTAGAGGGAACTTACAATCATCTTTTGAAGATAAATGAGGACATTCATCCTCCATAAAGAAATCTTCTTCCTCCATAATATCTTTCCTCCCCGAGACGGGTCACTATTACCAGCCACATTTAAATGAATCTCCTCCTCCCACGCCAATTCACCCTC
The DNA here is from genome assembly GCA_016618105.1 of Dendrobium huoshanense. NCBI lineage: Eukaryota > Viridiplantae > Streptophyta > Magnoliopsida > Asparagales > Orchidaceae > Dendrobium > Dendrobium huoshanense. Next base: position 55,948,451 of record CM028353.1, read on the forward strand.
CTCCAACAGAAACTCAAAAAAAGAATTATTATTTTTTCCACACAAATCATTACCCACATGAATAACCTTAGCACTTTCCTACTTATTCAAAATGAAAGAAGTATTAGCTAAAAACATTTCATTCATTTCAGGACAATTTTTGTTATTAGAATAAGTAGCATTAACATCAATTCCAAAAATATCATGGTTAGACCCATCCACCAGAACCGACACTTCCATATTGGTACCCTCCAAAAATAACTCAGATTAAAGTTTGACCGCTCCTTGATCAATAGGGACATCAACCACATAATAGACCATAGGTTCAACACAAGTCAGATGATTATTAGCCTCTCAACTCGATTTCAATTCAGATCCCTCCACATGCTCAGAACTTTCAGCATGAATCAAAACCACATCAGTAACCGTAGGTTCAACAAAAGCCAGTTGAATATTAGCCTCACAATTTTCATTTGGTTTCAATTCAGATCCCTCCAAATACTCAGATTTTTTAACTTGAATCAAATCCACATCAATCCTTTGAACTTTATTAGAAGAATCCTTCTCCTTTCAAAGATGAGGATGCTTCTTAAAACATTCATTAATTCCATGGCATGCATTTTGCAATAAGAACAAAAAAATAGGAAGATTTTAAAATTCAATTTTTTTGGAAATATCCCTTCAATTCTGATCTAATACAAATATCAGTGGGATGTTTCTTAGAGATATCCATCTCAACCAAAACCCAAGATACAGAAGGCTGGGAAACAACCAATGTAGCCTGGTCGGTTTGTAATGGTCTTCCAAAAATTGAAGCCAATCCATGTAAAACTTGAGAATTAAAAAAATGGAGTCAAAAATTCGGAAATGAAATCCAAACAAGAGCTATAGGGGATTCTTCCCTAATGTCAAAATCTGGTGTCCATTTGTGCAAAAGCAATTGGCAAGCCTGGATATAATAGGATCTCCTAGCAAATATCTAGCTATAGTCAAGATCATTAAAGAGTTCAATAACAACATGCCTTTGATCAAGCAAACTAATGTGGAAAGTACATGATAGTTTTAAGTTTGCAAAAAAAATTCATATAACAACAAAGGTTGGGACATCTCAAAAAAAACTTTCCTACAAACGTTAAAGCAAAAGGAGAGGCCAGTTAAGAGACCACAGCATCCTATAATAGAAGAGTCGGGCAGCCCTTAAATGAGGAATGCACAAAATTCAATTTCAAAGAAGCTGAAGCACATCTAGCTAAAACATCCTTGAAAGATCGAGATTTCCCCCAAAAAAGAAAAGGAGCGGGAGGAAGGGATGACGACGAAGTCGTCAAGGCCCCGAAACCAAAAACCCCAAGAAAAATTCAAAACAAAACACAGTGAAAGACATGCAAAGAACAATGATAAGAAAAATAAATGAAAAGTAGAGAAAAAACCATGCCAGAGGGGCCAGCCAGAGAGCACGACAGAGGAACCCTAGATCACCCTCAAATCGCTAGAGCAGTGCACTATTAAGTCTCTTTTGCGCTCACTATCCACAATATTAAGGCTCTTATGTTGTACTTTTTTTATTTGGGATGGCTCTTCACATTAAGATAAATCAAATTAAGATTAATCCAGGTGTAATTATTAAACTTTAGTATCCTCACACATTTAATCAAAAGGAAATTCCTTCTTTCTATTTATTTATAATTTCTTCTGTTTGGTCGTCTAAATTTATAATTTGCCTTGTATTTGTTGTCCTAGAGCATGAGAACAAGAGCTAATTTTATTTGACATCAATTATTTAAAAAAAATTTCTAAATTAATGTTTCAAGTTTGGAACGAGTATAATGATGGTCAATTTCTTTCTTCGATGATTTTAACTAAGCCAAAGCTAATTCTAAAGTATTTATTTTGCTTTGTAACTTAGGAATTCTCAACAAATAAGCAAGATTAGATTAATTACTTTCCTTTTAATCATTTCTTTAAAATTTGAGAAGTGTGTGTCATCCTTCTTGGCAAATTCAAGATAAACCCTTGTATTCTAGTTACCCAAAATACATTGTTCACACTTAATTGATAACACTTTATTTTCCTTAGCTATATTATCTAACTCGCTACATATGTTTTTATTTTTGTGTTCACTTTCTTATAAGAGTTTGATAGAAATAAAATATTATTTCATGATGAAACAAAACACTAAAAGTTTGAGGAGGTTGTGAGACCTCAATGAACTAGCCCGAGGTGCACCAAAAGGCAGGTAAATCGGTCATTTAAAAATTACTCAATAGAAGTATTGATATTTTTTAGGAAAATGATTTTAAAACTAATCCAAACAATTTACTTAAAATCGTGTGGAAGCAATTGAGAATTTAAAATACTTTTTTCAAAAAATGCAAGCTATTATTTTTGCAAGCCATGTCCTATTCTAATTGCAGTTGATTGTAAACAATAAAATTCATGTATTAAATTTAACTTATAGATAATTGAAAAATGAATTGGAAAAAAGTAAATGTAAAAAGGAAAGAGCACCCCAGAAGTTTTTATAGTGGTTCGTTCAACCTTGACTTATGTCCACTCCTCAGAGCCCTTCACTTCTGGTATTACACTAAACTAAGTGACTCTCATTTTTCCCTCACAACAAGGTAGAGAAGCCCTTATAAAATACCTTCCACCAATCTCTAGTGCGGTGGAGTACCGGATGTTATGTCACCCTCCTAGCGATGGTAGCGAACTTTCACTCTTTTTCTCCCTCTTGGAGAAGGAATAGAACCTCAACTCCTTTTCTCCTTTATGGAGAATGTAGAGAACCTCAGCTCCTTTTTCTCCCTCCTTGAGAAGGTAGAGAACAACAACTTCTTTTTCTCCCTCTCGGAGAAGGCAAAAAACCTAGATGACTTGACTTTGAAGCCTCTATCCTAAGAAAAACTTCAAAAATAAACCCAGCCCCAGGAGGAATCAAGGTAAAAGCAAGACTATAGTAACCATGTGAACCCCTTACACTACTTCTCCCTCATACTCAACCTCTCCTTCTTCTTTCTCTCTCACCCAAGAGCTCCCAAGAAATGTTATCTCTCAAAGTACCTTCAACAGCCAACAACTCCTAAGTATTGGTTTTCAAAAAAACCCTAAAAATTCAAGTTGGTTGTGTTTGTATCTATAGTAAAATATGAGTTTATACAGTATGATCAGTTTAAGAACTAGACCCATCAAGTATGATACAAACAGTCATTTAGATGAACTGTTCAAATTTTGTAAACATATCATTCAGTACGATCTATTTAAATTCTTTGTATTCGTATACGACAATTTCTGGAATGATTGAAAATCATCTCTATCAATCATCTCATAATGTTCTCATCATAAATTATAGTCAGCTAATTTCCAATAGGTCATCTAATACGATGTAAACATAATACAATATGCTTACTTCAAAAATTAGAGTTTCATCTCTATCAATTGTGCGGTATGATCAAGACTGTACAATATGATATTATGAAATTAATTAAACTATGATTTTATTGACTAATTATATGAGATAATTTAAGTAAGATTTCAAAATTTTATACAATATGATTAGGATTGTAAAGTACGATTAGTTCAAAGACTATTTTTTTTAATTTTTTACTTAATTTATCTAACGAATAAGGTTTATAAATCAAAATGAATTGTACAGTATGATGTGCATCACACAGTATGATTAGTTTACAAAGATTAATGATTCAATTAACCATTTAAAACTAATTTCTAAATAATTGATCGTGCAATACAATTGTATGTCATGCAGTACAATTAGTTAAAAAAATTTATCTTAAATTTTTCTCACTTACTCTATGTGTGTATAGTCACCAATTTGCATTCACCCTTATATGGTCATACTCAAGAAATAGAATATTATAAGAAAGTTAATATTATAGATTTTTTAACTAAACATTCTATTCTATCCAAGCTTGGGTCTTCAGGAGTCCTGAGTGATGTATATATTTTTTTGAAATGTTAGTACACACAGAAAAAAAATAATATACATTATACATTATTCATGCTAAAAGAAATAAAAATTTAATAAATAATGTATGTCATCATCAAAATCATAAGCTAGGAATTATGGATTACAGCAATCTCTCCCTTTTTTTGATGGCAAACATATTTGGTTAAAAGGTAAATCGAAGTTCTTTTCTTCTAAGCTCCCCCTCACTAGGTGAAATTTTTTTTAAAAAAGGGGTTGGCACTTTATTTTGAGTTTTTTTTTTAATTCATTACAATAAAATAGAATGAAAAATAATTGTAATAAAAAACACAAACAACTTGCTAGTTAACAAATGCATACATACAACCAAATGCATACATACAAACAAACATATACACCCCTTTCGACATCACCAAAAAGAGGAGGAACACTAAAATTAGGAAAGAAAACTATTAAACTTAAAAAGTAGGAAATACATCACACAAACAAAAACCTAAAAGAAAGAAAATATTTGATCAGGTAGTTGTGGTGGTGGTAGCTGGAAGTAATTATTAATTGAGGAGAATTGTTTCCTAAACCACACCATGTTTGTCTCATATTATTGTTATTGCTGCTGAATGTGTAAGTCCAGGCAAAACTCTAGGTGATAAAAACTTTGTACCATCTTGCCCTATGGATAGAATTGAGGTGCTGGTGATTCTAGTTCTAGTGCTACTACTACTAGTGCTGGTGCAGGACCAGTTATAGGCACATATCCCCTTTCTTCATCAAAATTAGTCTCGCCATGCTCTTTCCCCTGATAAAAAATAATACAAAAGGAAGCATCCATGTAGAATATAAGAGTATAGTCGGGAGGTGCAGCGGAGCTTATATTTCTTTCCTAAAATATAAGCTACGATATGACCTAGGGTGATATTTTGTTTCCTTCTAATTGAGGCAAGTCGAATAGGAGTATGGTTTTTAATATAATTGATGAGTATTTGAACTTCATTGAATTGGGTATCCAATTTTATGAAATATATGACTAAGGAAAGTAATGGAGTGATATTGACATGATCTCTTGTTTTGGGTATATTTAAAGTACAAAGGACATGATGGATAATTCATGCATTTTCATTGAGAGAGTGGACTAAAGGTTGGTGATAATTAAAGGCAACATTTCAAATCATTAGATTTATTGCACTCCAATTTTTGTCACTTCTACAGGCTATGGATTGTGGATGGAGTCCTTTAGTAAAAACTTGGATATACTCCCCTAAATCTATACCTTAATGATATCTACAGAGAAATTACATACATAGGAAGACATGGTGTAAGTTTCAGCATTAATCCTAAGGATGGCATTAAATTCATAGAGAATTTTAGAATTGAAAGGAAATGTTAGGGTAAGAACAAATTGAAGAGATGTGGAAGAAAATAGGTTCATCACCTCAAAGTTTAGGTCATGTTGATTGAGCATTATTGAGGGTGTTATGCAATCCTCCTTGTATTAGTAGTACACATCTTCATTTTGAGCAGATTGAAAGTAATTATTGATAGGGCGATAAGAGGAAGATACTCCCTGGGTCAATCAGCTTTGCTTACAACCTCCGGCCATTCAAGAATTTTAGGGTTATGGGGGTATGAGTTTGAGAAGGGAAATAAATTGAAAGTTGAGTGGTTTGAGCTAAGTAAAATCCCTCTATTTATAGATTTTCAGCCAATCATATAATATGATGTGAGATTATACATTACAATTAAAGGAGTTAAATTTTTTAGATGACTTGTTAGAAAATGTGTTGAATAGTACGATCAATATTATGATGGATGATCTTAAGCAATTACGTTCATCCTGAGGTCTCATGAGAATGACATTTGACTAATGGTATCGTATAGTACCTGGTCATATAGTGTAAAGTGAAATTATAATCACACCGACATAATTGAATTTGTCAGATGCCTATTGACACATGTATAATACAATATGAAAGTGAATCATACATATGATCACCAATAATTGAGCTGATCTGAAATGTTCGTTAAACTTTGAGCTGACATGTATATCGTGTAGTATGAAAGTGAATCATATAATACGATATGAATAAATTTTGTTTTTTTTTTTTTTGAAAAAATAATGTTTGGTCTAGTGAAAAGTGTGTGATGATAAAAAATCATCTACTAAATAAAAATAATAAAAATATAAAATTAAGCAAATAGCTTACACAAACAAATACATACAAAAATTTAAAACAAATTACATGAACTTGAATTGGTCACTAGTAGCTCTATGATGTAATTAAATATCTCCCTTGGCTACATGATCTCTTATAAAGTGATGTCTAATATCTATATGCTTTATGCAAGAGTGTAGAATTGGATTTTTAGATATACAAATGGCATTAGTGTTATCACACATGATAGGAATAGTGTATAAAGGTAATCCAAAATATAAGATTTGTTGCTTTAGTCATAAGACTTGAACAACATAGCTTCCTACAATAATGTATTCTACCTTAGCGGTGGATAGGGCTACCAAATTTTGCTTCCTATTGGACTAGAAAACTAATGATTGGCCAATAAATTAATAGGTTCATAATGTACTTTTCCTATCTACCCTATATCCTACAAAGTCAAAATATGAATATCTAATGATCTTAAAGGATGAACTATGTCTAAGGTACCATATACCTATATTTTGAGTGCCTAATAGGTATATAAGGATTCTCTTAATAGTAGTTAGATGATATTCTTTTGGATCAACCTAAAATCTAGCATAGAGACATACACTAAATATTACAACAGGTCTATTGGCAGTCAAATAAAGAAGTGATCCAATTATTCCTTTATATTTTTTTTTATTTACTAACTTCTCATTTGTGTCATTATCTAACTAAATGGTAGAGCTCATAGGAGTGTTTATTGCCTTAGCATTATCTATTTCAAATTTCTTAAGGATGTCCATGATGTAATTAGATCGGCTAAGAAATGTTCCATCATCCCTCTACTTCACACTAAATCTAAAAAAATAATTTAGCTCTCCTATCATGCTCATTTTAAACTCTTTACTCATTATTTTTAAAAATTCACCACATAGGTGTATATATGAAGATCCAAACAATATATCATTGATAAAAATTTGGGCGATATATTTTCATCTACTTTCTTAATAAATAGGGTGGTATCTATACTATCCTTAATAAAGTCTATATCTAGGAGAAATGTGCTTAGCCTTTAATACCAGGCTTTAGGTGCTTGTTTTTATTACATATAATAACTTTTTAAACTTGAATATATTATTATAAAATTATGAATTTTCAAAACTTGGGGGTTGTTCAACATACACATATTCTTTAATAACCCCATTTAAAAAAGGCACTCTTAATATTCATTTGATAAATTTTAAATACCCTAAAATTGAAAAAAGTTAGTAGCACCTTATAGCTTCCATTCTAGCTATAGGGGTAAAGATTTCCTCAAAGTCTATTCCTTCAATTTGATTGTACACCTTAACTACTAATCTTGCCTTATTCTATACTACTATTCCAGAGTCTATCATTTTATTTTTGAAAACCCATTTTTTTTCTAACAACATTATGATTCTTAGGTCTTTTAACTAGTTCTCATACATCATTTCTAACAAATTGATACAACTCTTCATGTATTTCTAAGATCCAAATTTCATTGGCAAGGACATGATCAATGTTGGTGGGTTCCATCTTAGAAATAAATGCAAAATGACTAACCTCCATCATAAGTTCATACCTAGTTCTAACACCTTTTGATGGATCTCCTAAGATCATCTCTTTAAGATGATAAGATGAGCATCTCCATTCTTTAGGTAGGGGCTCCTGGAGTTCTAATCTATCTCCTAGGTCAATGGATTTTACCCCTTGAATGACCTATACTTCTTCTTCTTCTAGTCTAGATTCAGAGGTCCTATCTGATTCATTAAAAACCATATGGCTATACTCTTCTACTACCAAGGTCCTCTTATTGAAGATTCTATAAGCCTTACCTATAGATGAATAACTTAAGAAGACTCATTCATAAGACTTGGGATCAAATTTTCCTAAGGGTGATTTTCTATTGATTAGAATAAAGTATTTACACCCAAAAAAATATGCAAGTGAGAAAGGTTGGGTGTCCTACCCTTAAGGAGCTCGTAGGGTGTTTTATTTAATTTGGATCTAACATTCACACTATTTAAAACATAACAAGCAGTTTTCACTACTTATACCCAAAATTATATAGGGAGAGAATATTCAGCTAATATGGCTCTATCAGCTTCTACCAAAGTTTTATTTTTTTCTTTCAGTTATTCCATTCTACTAAGGGGTCCTAAGGGGTGAGAAGTTATGTTTCATCCCTATCTCTTGACAGAAAGATTTAAATCTATCATTTTCAAACCCTCCACCATGATCGCTATGATTGGTTAAAATTTCACATCCTAATTTTCTTTGTATCTAGGTGGAAAAGATTCTAAATTCCTTAAATGATTCACTCTTTTGTGCTAGGAATCTACCCAAGTAAATCAAAAATAGTCATCAATGATTATAAATCCATATGTCTTCCCTCCTAGGTTGGCTGTACTAATAATCCAAATTGGTCCATATAAAGAACTTATAGTGGCCTAGAGGTGTTGATGTCTTTAATAAAATGAAATGAAGACCTAACTTGTTTTCCTAGTTGGCAGGTATCACATAGGTAATCCTTAGTGAAGTCTAACTTAAGTATACCCCTAACTAGATTTTTATGTGTAATCTTCCTATGGGTCTTCATGCTTGCATGACATAGTCTCCTATGATATAGCTAGGATTCATCAATTATAATCTTCAAACACATGGATTAGAATGTTCAATGTATTTCAAATAAAGCTTATAAATATTGTTTATTCTTTTTTTCCTTCTAAAACAAATTTTCCATTCAAGCTAATAATGCATTTTGCAAAAAGAAACTTTATATCAAAATAATTGCCATATTATTTGCTAATGCTAAGTAGATTATTCTTAAGGCCATCAACTAAATTTTTTATAATTATAAACTTATTATAATTATCAATTATACCTTAGCCAACCACTTTCCTAGTGGTGTTGCCTCCTAGTGTTGCCTTGCCTCCTCACGTGACCTCCAATATGATTAACTGCATCAAATCACTTATCATATGCCTCAAGCATCCACTGTCCATATACCACATACTCTCGCAATATCTTTTATAAAAGCACCCCTATAAAGTTAATTAAATGCTAGATTTAGGAACTCAAGTGAGTTTGGGTTCCACCTTATGCATTGATGAATGAGATGTTTGCATGCTATGTTGTGATGCAAGTAATTTTTGCATCCACACTAGATGTGTACTATGTTGGATAGTGCAAGTGCAGTCTATGTGACCTAGCATGCCACAAGAATAACACCTAACCCCAGGGAATCGATTTACTAGCCTATGATGGAGAATGTGCCTCTTCTTAGGGATAAATGATGTATGCTCTTATGTAGGTTTAAACCATTATATTAGTGTGTGTGGTTCTCTATTTTGTTCAAGTTTCAACATTTTTGATTTTAAGAAGTTATTTGCATTCTCAAGATTAGCAACCTCTAGTTTTAAAGCATGTTCACTATCATCTATCTCTATTGCACATGCTTCTAATTCTTTGAATTAGTTTTCTAAGTCAACATGCTTTATTTTTAAGGAATCATATACAATAAAAATTTAATATATTTCTTTTTAATGCATTAAACTCATCAACCAAAGACATGTGATTGTTATCCAAACTAGCATGTTCATTTATCAAATAAGTATACTCTTTTTTGCAAAGTAGTAAAATCATTATTCAGATTAGCATACATCTTTTTCAGTTTCCTATATGAATCATGAATTTTCTCTAAAATAATAAATAATTCATCATAGGAGAACTGACATACTTCTTCTTGATCTAACTGATCAAGATTATTATTATTCATGAGACACTGGATTGTTAAATCCTCCTCTTCTTCTTTCTAATAATTATGAGGCATCCACCACTATTTGAAAACATCCCTTTAATTTTAAAAAAATTTGCATGTATATATTTTTTACAATCAATTGATTTTAGGATGTGGCATATGACACAAAGTAGTTATTCTCTTCCATCATGTGTATTTAATGAAGTCAAAACTGAAATTCAATATAATGAATGGAGTTAAGAGGATAGAGAATTTGCTTAGTTAAATGCTAAATATCTTAGTTATTTTTTCTGTGCTTTGATATCTGAGGACTATATGCGAGTATCTGTTTATGCTATGGGGAAGAAAATCTTGGATAGATAATGCATTATTTATGTAGGAACTAGTGAAATAAAATAGTCTAGGTTAAACATTATGTTTCATGATTAAAAACTATTTCACATGAAACCTAATGAGTTAATATCAAAAATGTACATTAGGTTCACTCAAATAGTGACATCCATGCATGCATTATGTAGAGAACAATCTAATTCTAAAAAAGTTAATAACTTCCTACATTGCCTGCCTAGTGCATACGATGTTAAATTACTTCAATTACTGAATCAAAATATTTGATTGTCAATTATATTAAAGAATTTTCTTGGGTTACACGTTGCCTATGAGCAAGGCATGAGTGAAAGATCAAATGATGTAGGTGATAAGAAGAAGGAGAAGACTGTAGCTTAGAAAGTGAACAATTTAGACAGTGATAGTTTTGTAGCAGAGGAAGATGAAGACATTATGTTGATGACCTTCCAATTTAAAAGTTTTTTAAAGCGGAAGCAAATGTGTTATTAGCAACAGTGGAGCTAAGGTAAAAGTAAAGGAAATTTTAAAGTGTTAGATAACATAATATGTTTTGAATGTAAAAAACCTGGACATCTCTCAACAGACTGTCACAACCAAAAAACTCATCTAGTCAAGTAGAAGGGTTAGGAGAAGGAAAAATTATAGAATGGGAAGAATAGAACATAGAAGACATTTTGGTTTGGCAATGATTATTGAATAACTCTCAACAGTATTTTGGTTACCAAATTGCACAATTAGATCATTACTTGATGATTTTAAAATCAATATTTCAAGACCCTCTCCGATACCACTTGAAAGTTCGAGGAGGTCGTGAGACCTCAATGAACTAGCCTGAGGAGCACCAAGAGGGGGGTGAATTGATAATTTTAAAATACTCAACAGAAATACTGATATATTTTTTATGAAAATGATTTTAAAACTAATCCAAATAATTTACTTAAAATAGTGCATAAGAAATTGAGAATTTAAAATACTTTTTTTTTTTCAAAACATTGAAGTTATTATTTTTGCAAGCTACAACCCATTCTAATTGTAGTTGATTGTAAATAATAAAATTTGTGTAGTAAATTCAACTTACAAATAATAGAAAAATGAATCATAAGCAATTAAATAATGAAAAGGAAAAAAGTATCCCATAAATTTTTATAGTGGTTTAGTCAACCTTGATCTACGTCCACTGCCTGAGTCCTTTACTCCTGGTATTACACTAAACTAAGTGACTATCTATTTTACCCCACAACAATGCAGAGAAGCCCTTACAAAATCCCTAGTGTGCTAGAGTACTAGAAGCTATGACACCCTTCTGGTGATGGTAGCGAACCTTTAATCTTTTTCTTCCTCATGAAGAAGGTGGAGAAACTAATCTCCATTTTCTCCCTCCTAGAGAAGGCAATGAACCTTAGCTCCTTTTTCTCCCTCCTAAAGAAGGCAAAGAACCTTAGCTCCTTTTTCTCTCTTCTATAGAAGGAAAAGAACCATAACTCCTTTTTCTCCCTCCTAGAGAAGGTAGAGAACTTAGAGAACTTAACTTTGAAGGCTATCTCCTAAGAGAAATTTGAAGGACTCACCATGCTACAAGAGGAATCAAGGTGCAAGCTAGCATGGAGCAACCATGTGAACCCCTTACACTGCTCCCTCATTCTCAACCTCACCTTAATCTTTCTCTCTCACCCAAGAGCTCTCAAGAAATATTCTCTCTTAGATTACCTTCAACAACCAATGACTCCTCTCTCTTATTGAAGATTTTATTAAAATATTTCTTAAGTATTAGTCTTCCAAAAGTGCTAAAAATTTAAGTGGTTATCTATACTCGTACAGTACAATATTAGTTAGTACAATACGTTCAATTCAAGAAGTAGATCCAACTAGTACAATGAAGATAATCATTCAAACGAACTATTTAAATTTTACAACATATCATTCAAAATGATTGTGAGGTCGTCTAGTACGATCGATTCAATTTCTCTGTTTTCTTACAGGATGACTTCTAGAATGATTGAAAATCACCTCTATATATCATACAATACGATTAATTAATTTGTAATAGAGCTTCTAGTATGATGTAAACATCATACAATAAGATTAGTTTAAAAATTATTATTTTTATTGGTACGATCATTGGATGACCAAATTTTATCTATATCAATCATACATTATGATCAAGATCGTACATTATGGTCAAGATCATATAGTACAATCTACTGTAATTAATTAAAGTATGATTTGATTGACTAATTATAATGGAAAATTTAAGTAAGATGTCAAAATGTCATACAATATGATTAGGATCACACAATATAATTAGTTTAAATCTTTTTTTTTTTTGAATTTCTTACTTAATTTATCTAGCAGAGGTTTATAAATAAAAACAAATTGTATAGTACACTTAGTTCATTAAGATTAATGATTTAATTAGCTATTTAAAACCCTTTTTTAAATAACTAATAAGACAATACGATTGTAAGTCATATTGTATTATTGTAAGTCATACAATATGATTAGTAAAACAATTTATCTTAAATTTTCCTCACTCCCCCTGTGTGCTCATGATCACCAATTTGCATACACCCATATGTGTCCAGACTCAAGAAATAGAAAATTATAAGAAAGTTAAAATTATATACTTTTTAACTTCACATCCTATTCTATCAAAGCTGGAGTCTTTAGAAGTCTTGAGTGGTGTATATTTTTTTTAAAAAGTTAGTACGAACAGACAAAAAACAATATTAAGTATTTATTCTAAGAGAAATAAAATCTCAATCAATAATATTTGTTATCATCAAAATCATAAGCAAGGAATCCTGGATTGCAATAGTCACCTCACCGACATGTGCATATCATTGTCTGATAGCTTCAATAATTGGTTCTGAGAGTACTCATAGAAGATGATAGGATCAAAAACTAAAGCCATAAAGTGTAACTTATTCTTAGTTAGAAGTGGCTTCAAACTATAGTTTACGACAACTTGCTCCTTTTTATCCCTGAAATAGTCATCTTTCTTTATCAATCTTATAACTTGCACTAAATTCTCTCAAAGAAAAATATTGAATGATCTTCATTTCTAACCACTAAAATTTTATATACTTACAAGGAAATAATGCATTACCATCCTATTGCTCTTGGAGATATATAATTAAAATAATAATATAGGCTAAATAATTGGGAAACACTTGGGTTGTAAACAAACTGAAGTATTTAAACATGTTTGTTATCTCAAGGGAGAAGAGAAGATGATAACTAAGAAAAATTGACCATGTTAGCATTATAACTTGTCATCATTCGATGAATTGGAAAATTTAATCAAGCTCAAACAACAAAATCATCACCAAACTTGAATTCCCTTTGTAAGGACTTAAAATTGTACTCAATGACAAGTGAAGAAAAAAATGAATAATTTTAGCACATATATTCAAAAAGTTATTTGTGTAGCTCTTGAATATCTTTGACATATGCCATATCAAAGAAAATCCATGGGAAGAAGAAGAACAAGAGAGAGAAAGAGAGAGATAGAGAGATAGGGAGAGAGGGAGAGAGATAGTAAAAATTCAAAGCTAATATTCATGGTTGAATATAAAAAAAAACATTAATAGAAGAAAAAAGCTCCAAACAATCAAGTCGTGTGTGTCAAATCACAAAGGTAGGTATCATTAGAGCATACAGAGGTTTGAGGTGACTTGAGAATCAAATAATTAATTAAAAAATTAGAAAAGAAATAAAAACACATTGTTATTAAAATCTTCAACACAATGAGTTCATTCTATTACAAATAATGCTTTGTTAAGTAGGGCATAAGTAAATAATTGGCAATAAGAGATGAAGATGCTCCTCCTAACAAAGCTTGTATAACCAAATCAAAATTGCCTCTTTGTAAAGAAAGCCTTTGCAAATGAAGTGGTTAAGTATGAACTTGGTTCCAATTCCAAATTTATTAATTTGAGATGAAGAAGTTCTCCTCTTCAAGAGGATGTCGCTTTCTAGTAATCCAACTCCAAACCTAATGTAAGTAGTGATGTCACTAGAAATATTATCAAGTGAATTGTGAGTGCTGAAATATATATATATATATATACATGAGTGTTGTGGAACCTTCCACGAAGTTACCTAAGTGAATTTTCTTATCTAAGGAGTTGTAGCTTTGTACAACTTCTGAAGTTAAAAATAATAACATGTAGAGAGTATAGACACCTTCAAAGCATCATTATTGTTATTATAAGGAGTTGTTCCTTTGAAAACAATATAATTTGAAGTTAAAACTTCAGAGGGATCTTTCACTGCCACTTGATCTTCAAGGGTAATATAGCCCTCCATAACCTTGTTATGTTTGACACATATAAGATGTGAGGAATCAAGCTTGTGGTCAGACTCAACAAGGGGTATCCAACTAAAAGGAATAATAACAACATCATCACATAATTTGTTTGTTTATTCCATATTCGAAGAACTTGATAATGAAAATCTGCAAGGGGTAAAGGGGAGTTTGTAAACTTAAAACATTGTTACTTAAATCTTGTATTAAGAGATATAATAAACTCTCTCAACCTCTCTCTCTCTCTCCCTTTCTCTACATTTTATTATGATATATTTCAAATTAGGTTCGATCATGCATCTAATTTTTTATTGAATATAGTCTTGAGGGTGAATTTAGAATGTCTATAATTATTTATGAAGATTCTTGTAAACAGAGGCGGAGCTAGAAAATTATTTAATTAGGCACAAATTAATACTAGTCATTAAATAACTCTTAAAATAATATTTTTCTTTAGTGTAATAGTAGATCTTAAGATAAGATTTTAACAAAAAATTATAAAAAAATATATTCAAAATTATAGTTGCCTCATTAAAAATACATAGATATATCACTCGCTATCTTATTATTTATTGAGAAGTTAATATTTATCTCATAAGATTATGCTAATGAATGGAGTTCAAATAAATTACTTTTATAGTTCTTAAGATTATGCTAAAGAATCAAAGAAAATGAAATAAAGAAATAAAGAGGGGGGGGGGGGGGGGGGGGGGGGGGGCGTGGGGGAGAGATAAAGAAGAGTGAGAGAGAGACAATTATTACGTCATCTGATCGGACGTATAGTTATGTTCGGCCGCCAATAACATGTCGTCACGTGCTCTTACTCTTCACCGCGCGGCCCGACGACTTGACCCGGACCGGAACACGGGAATGCTATGTTCACGTATTGCGAGGTATTACTCGGTATTTGCTCGGTATTGCTCGGTATTTGCTCGGTATTAGTTATTGCCTTGACTATTACCTAGCAAAATTGAGAAATACCGAGCCATCATGGGTCCGTTTCGGGTCGGGTTGTCGGGGCGCGCGGTAAATAGTGAGAATGCGTGGCGCGATTCTACTAGCGGCCGAACGTAGAGCTTCGTCCTGTGACCAGACCAAATAAAAATTCGAGAAAGAGGCCCACGTGATCAGCAAAATGAAATAAGTTATCATGAGGAGGGGGAGGCAAAAGCAGCGAAGGGGTTAATTTGTTTTAGAAATTAAATTTATAATATAATTAATCTTATATAAACTAAGTATTATATTAATATAACTTGAAATAGGCTTTTTTTATTATTGGGTCAGTGGGGCCGTGTCCTCAATGCTCTCACTATACATTCGCCCCTGCTTGTAAGACTATTGTAAAAAAGTAAATTTCTTAAAAGTTATTGAAATTAATAACTTCATAGTATTAATAATTATTAAAAATATTAATAAAAATTAATTTAATAAAAATTATGATAATTATTAGAAAAAATAATAAATAAAATTATTCCAAATAAATTAAGAATTTAATTGAATATTATTCGAAACATTATGATTCAATTGTTTTTAAGAAAATAGTTATGATCTGGTGGCGAGGAGCAATTATTAGGTCCTTTCACTGGATTTAGAGGAATGTTCGGTTTTTGCCTAAAATAGGTCAAAAAGTGCAAATACCGAGTTTTTTGAAAAACTCGGTATTTTTTCAAAAAACTCGGTATTTGCACTTTTTTAGGCAAAACCGAACCTTCCTCTAGGTCCTTGCACCGGACCAAATAAAAGTTCGGTGGCGAGACATCTTGATTCCAAAGAAGCTTTCAAATCTAAAATAAAAAAAAATATATTGAAATTTCTCAGTTTTCCTGATTATTTTGATCTGCCTTCCAACTCGTAATATTTACTCTTATAAAACAACTAGGGTTTTAGTTCCAAAGATCCGAGCTTCAACTTCGCCGGAGAGCGGAGACTCGTTTTCCATTTTAGTCCATTGCAGATTCTCGATTATGTCTTCGAGTTCTGCTTCTTACGGGATTTTTGATTGCCTTCTCGCTAAGGAAATGTGTTACGCTGTGCAGGTTAGATACGATTTAATACCTCATTTGCTGTTGCTCTACTTTTCGCTTTCTTTGGTTTGTGTTAGCTTGCATTGTTTAGTATCAAGGCGATTTTGTTGATACTGCCTTTATGGAGAGCTTTGGGATCGCTTCTATTGCAGACTGACTTTGAGGGCACGAGGCCATGGATTTTTCTTTTACAGATTTGTGCTTTCACTTTTTCTTAATATAGTTTGGATGATGCCCTCAAATTTTCCGGGTAAAAAAAAAGAACATATCATGCTCATCACTCTTCATTAGCACCTTAATCATGGAAACATAAGGATAGTCAAAGTCCCAAATCAGAGAACTCCACCTCAAGACTAGTATTATCCAATTCAACATAACAACAAAGAGAGAAACTTCTCTAATTAACCAGTTAGACAGAGATGTTCAAAGTTTCTGCCTAAATGTCATGAAATCACAAGCACTTTCCAACTTTGAAAAAAAAAGGCTAATGAAAGGATACAAGAAATAAATGAAGATCATTTGCCATAGAAAATTACATTACCTAAGAAGCAAAAATTCCACTTAACCAAGTCGTTGGGATATGATCTAAAGTAACATGCCAATAGGCTTAAACCAACATAATAATCAAAATACCCAGAGCCATTCTTCTCACCATCCTCAACCAAAAGGAATCCTATTAAGGACAAGTGAGGTTAGTAAAGGGTCAATCAAAATTTAATATCATCTTGACATGCACCATAATAGGAGAAACCATAAATTATAAACTCTCTTAGTCAGCAAAAACAATATCCAAAAGGGAGCAAGCCATAAGTCAACATTGCCACCATGAAGCCAACATAGATGTGAAATCACAAATGGACCTAAAATTTAGTGTAGGTACACAATACCAAATGAGTAGCATTATATTTTGCAAATAGAGAAGCTCCAATTGTATGCTGCCACTACACATTGCAACTCAACAAGCACAGAGGCAAAATGAAGCAGCATGGCCAAAACTTGCTCATACAAAGTAACAACAATCAACATTGTTAAATAGCAACACAACTAGAATCAATATGATCAGAACGTATGCGCTAGCATAGTCGTTGTAACCACCACATTACTAGCATAGGCAAGGTTTAAAATTGCGTAATTAAGCCTCGAGGCGGTCTGAGGCGTAAGCCTCGAGGCGGTTTGAGGCGTAAGCCTCACGGACATAGAATTGCGTAAATGAGAAATTAAGGGTTTTAGCAGGTAAATAATAGCAATATTCTATCTTACAATAAAAACATCTAAATGATATATGAAAATAGTGGAAAGTAAGAAAATAGATGCAATAAAATCATATCCAAAAGTACAAATTCACAAAATATTAGTTTAACAAAACTCCCAAAATATAAAGAACATATAAAATGCAATCATATCCCATCACTAAATGGGTATTCAAGAGAATATTCTTCTCCAATTGTATCTATGAATACCATATCATCATCATCTTCATTATGACTCACTTTTCTCTTCTCTGTTCAATAAGAGAAAAGATCATTATCATGTTATATGCTCACTTGATATAAATATAATGCAATAGCATATAAGAAGTTATGGAATACCTTTACTTGATTGTTGTGCTGCAGAGCTAGTGGATGTGTGTGGTGTGGTAGTAGTGGATGTGCCCACTTGATCTGCTTCGCCCCTCAGGACATCCACACTTAGATCCTCTAGCTGTAAGGCTGATAATGGAAAATCTGTCTCATCAGCTATGAACCATTCATTATCAGATGACACATCATCACACACCAACGGGTCCTCATCATCCTTCAACCCCTTATTCCTCAACCTCCTATCTCTTAACCTCTTATTGTGCATAATATATAAGAGGGAGTTTATTCTGAATGTTGATAGGCGATTTCTTCTCTTTGTTTACACTTGATTATATGTACTCTAGTTTTGCTCACATCCAGAAGAAGAACAAGTGAGGCCCAAAACTCTTACAGCAAAACTCTGTAACTCAGGGGTGGAATCACCAAATTGGATCCGCCATTCAATTGTTTTCAAATAGAAAAAAGATAATCTGAATAAAATGTCTTGCATTTACCAAAATAACTATACCTGGAGACCGTTTGGAAATGGTTGTGATGCGGACATCCGACGGTGGACATTAATCAAAGGAAGAGACGAAGATCGACGGCCGAGATCCCTTCATTTTATCTTAGTTTATTAATTATAATTTTTATTTAATTATGCATTTTCCTTTTTTACCCTTACTTAAGGGACTTATTTTATGTAATCCCAAGGGGAAAAGTTGTTTTTTAGTTTCTTTTAAAGCTTATATATAGAGGCCTTTGCTCTTGTATTCAATGATGATGGAATTATAAAAAAAAAGTTGTGTTTTGCATTTGTGTTCTTTAGGAAGAACGTTAGTGAAATCCCTATGGGAGGGAGTCAGAGTTTCCACCAGCTGCAGGATGGGTCTGGGTTTGTGGTGTGATGTCCCTTGGAGAAGGGCAACGTAGTACCCGCTAGCGGCAGGATGTGTTCGGACTTGCAGTTGTATCTTTGATATTTTGTTTCTCTATTTTTGTTCCTTCTTATTGCTCCTCGTAGTCATATTCATCCTCTCCCTCCTTCCACCATCACGTCGTGCCCATTTACACCTTGCCTCCGGCCCCTTACCCACCCCATTCAAACCGCCGGCCACACTCTCTCCCATCCCCCATTGCCTAATTTGGATAATTCATAATTTTGGATTGCCATAATTTAGTTGGTCTTTGAATTCAAATTTCCCCAAATTTGAAATTCAAATTCTTTCCTAAATTATAAAATTTATTTTAGGAAAGTTTTCAAATTTTCATTTCTCTTGGTTTTTCCCTCCATTACCAACTTGCCCTTAAACCTTTCCTAAAATAGTCTTTTATATTTTAGGTAACTTTATTCATGAGTAAATTCAAATCTATTTGAATTTAAAATAGTTACCTAATTTATAATCCTATTTTTGGTAACTTCCTATTTCTTAGCCTATTTAAATTTCAAATTAAATTGGATGAAATCTTTCATTCCAAATTTAATTTCTTAATTTAAGTAACCTAAATCATCTCCCCCAATCTCCTCCCTCATCATTAAGCCACCGGTCCCCCTCTACAATAAATGCCAAGGTTTGTTTCCTAAAACCCATATATGCATTTGGAAAGACTACCAATTTCAGCCCTTAGTCAGGTTGAAATCTCCTCTATGCCTGCACCGCCTAAATCCTACTAAAAGCAACATTTTTTTTCTCTGGAAGTAAATCTTTGCCTTAAATCCCTGCTGGTAGATTTTTCCCAAGGCCTTGCCCGTGGTATCTCTTCCATTAAACTCCCCAAACTCCACGTGACGGTGATTCTACTCCTTCCTCCAACTGCAGCATAAAGTCTCCTTCATTGTCTTGCATCCACACCTCTTGGAAGTTCTAAAATTGCTGATCTGGAAGAGGAAAACTGCTGTCCAGCACTTTGGAAGACCATAAATTGCTGTCCCAGATTTTCTATATGCCGTCCAAAGGTTCGAGAACGAAATGGGTTGTTATTCAGACGCCAATGAGCCACCACTCGATGTCTACTTCCTCTCAAGCCCTCAAACCACCACAGGAACCTTGTTATCTTCTTTCTTTGGGTGGCTGCCATCAATTCCGTTCTACATCAGTTTGGTATCAGAGCATGGTTACCCAGGGTGCGGACTCGACGGAGTGGAGCTCTTTTCCACCCCGGGAGAATGATGCGGACATCCGACGGTGGACATTAATCAAAGGAAGAGACGAAGATCGATGGCCGAGATCCCTTCATTTTATCTTAGTTTATTAATTGTAATTTTTATTTAATTTATTTAATTATGCATTTTCCTTTTTTATCCTTACTTAAGGGACTTATTTTATGTAAGCCCAAGGGGCAAAGTTGCCTTTTAGTTTCTTCTAAGGCTTATATATAGAGGCCTTTGCTCTTGTATTCAACGATGATGGAATTATAAAAAAAAAGTTGTGTTTTGCACTTGTGTTCTTTAGGAAGAACGTTAGTGAAATCCCTATGGGAGGGAGTCAGAGTTTCCACTAGCCGCAGGATGGGTCCGAGCTCGTGGCGTGAAGTCCTTTGGAGAAGGGCAACGTAGTACCCGCCAGCAGCAGGATGTGTCCGAGCTCGCGATTGTATCTTTGATATTTTGTTTCTCTGTTTTTGTTCCTTCTTATTGCTCCTTGTAGTCATATTCATCCTCTTCCTCTTTCCACCATCACGTCCACCATTCAAACCGCCGGCCACACCCTCTCCCATCCCCCATTGCCTAATTTGGATAATTCTTAATTTTGGATTGCCATAATTTAGTTGGTCTTCGAATTCAAATTTCCCCAAATTTGAAATTCAAATTCTTTCATAAATTATAAAATTTATTTTAGGAAAGTTTTCAAATTTTCCATCCTCTTGGTTTTTCCCTCCATTACCAACTTGCCCTTAAACCTTTCCTAAAATAGTCTTTTATATTTTAGGTAATTCTATTCATGAGTAAATTTAAATCTATTTGAATTTAAAATAGTTACCTAATTTATAATCCTATTTTTGGTAACTTCCTATTTCATAGCCTATTTAAATTTCAAATTAAATTGGATGAAATATTTCATTCCAAATTTAATTTCTTAATTTAAGTAACCTAAATCATCTTCCCCAATCTCCTCGCTCATCATTAAGCCGCCGGTCCCCCTCTACAATAAATGCCAAGGTTTATTTCCTAAAACCCATATATGTTTGGAAAGACTACCAATTTCAGCACTTAGTCAGGCCGAAATCTCCTCTATGCCTGCACCGCCTAAATCCTACTAAAATCAGCCTTTTTTTTTTTCTCTGGAAGTAAATCTTTGCCTTAAATCCCTGCTGGCAGATTTTTCCCAAGGCCTTGCCCGTGGGATCTCTTCCATTAAACTCCCCAAACTCCACGTGACAGTGATTCTACTCCTTCCTCCAACAGCAGCATAAAGTCTCCTTCATTGTCTTGCATCCACGTCTCTTGGAAGTTCTAAAATTTCTGATATGGAAGAGGAAAATTGCTGTCCAGCACTTTGGAAGACCACAAATTGCTGTCCCAGATTTTCTATGTGTTGTCCAAAGGTTCGAGAACGAAATGGGTTGTTATCCAGACACCAAGGAGCCACCATTCGATGTCTACTTCCTCTCAAGCCCTCAAACCACCACAGTAACCTTGGTATCTTCTTTCTTTGGGTGGCTGCCATCAATTCCGTTCTACATCAGGTTGATTTTGCTGCATTCAGACCAAAAAAATCCTCTTTATTCCGAAATAGAACAAGTTGTAAATCTGCAAGCTCCCTATCTGTCTGCTCCGTTATTAGTCGTTCCATACAATGATACAGACCAAGCTTCTCCTCCGGGTTTGAAGATTTCTTCTCTGAATATTGAAATTGAGAATTGAGATAATATGCCGCTGCATGTAGATGACGGTGTAACTTTACCTCCCATCGAGCATCAATGATATCCCAAATCTCTCTATAACTTTCCTCCTCTCCTCCCAAGTTATGTGCAATCAACTCATTGGCCTCATCCATAGCATTATAAATAAAACCCATGGCTGGTTTCTTCTCGGCATCCACTAAATGTAGTACTTGCACTAAGGGTCTTGTGCTCAATATGACATAGGTCACAGTAGCCCAAAATTTATCATTCAGAATTATCTTTCTTATTTCCTTCCCCTTACTTTTCTTCCCTCACTCAGAGTTAAGCCATGCTGTTGATGTAAACATTGCTTCCAAAGGTTGCCTCACATCCAACAGGCTCTTTAGTGTCAAATAGGATGTGGCAAACCTATAGATTTGCAGTGCACAAATGTAAGAACATACAGTAGGAATTGCAATAATGATTTGAAAATCGTGCGGGAGCTCTCTGTTTCACGAACTAGAGCCATGCGGGAAGGAAATTTTTGGGAGAATTGGAGCCGTGTGGGATTAAGGAGGAAAAATTCTTCATTTTAAGTGGGTGGGCCCGTTCCTATGAGGCGTACGCCTCTACCAGAATTGCGCAATTGCGCCTCTGAGGCGCGCCTCAGTCCAAGTGAGGCGTACGCCTCTGCTAGGGGTGGAATTGCGTAAGCCTCGAGGCGGTTTTGGGACAAATTGCGCAGAGGCGTGCCTCTTATTGCGCAATTTTAAACAGAGAGCATAGGGAAGCAACAAGCTAGAGGTCTTGTAAGGTACAACCACATGAATATATACTAACCAATTTAACCCAAAACAATAGTGGGATCAAGGCCAAAAAATAATGAACAATAAGAGCGAGCAACTTCATCCATAAGACAAAAATTAACATCACCAAAAAATGAATGGATGAAGCAACAAATGTGCAAAGGCAAATAAAATGTATCAACCACATGCTAAAGAAAACACCCAGGAAAATATCTACATATAAAGCCTAAACCAATTTAGGACATAACATGAGGCATCATAAGTGGATAGTCATCTCATCCAAGCTGAAGCAAAGAAATAAATTCCACCATAAAGCATGTGGTAGTATAACTTGATGAACAATCCATAAAGCAACCTTTTTATGAAGACATTCTATCATAGCTTTTATCAATTAAAGGTTAACAAAGGGAAAATTCAAAGACAAAAGATAGGGGTAAATAAGAATCAAGGAGTTTGCCAAAATGGAATACCTATAATGTTGGTAAGACTATCATAGTCCACAACATTGTTGAAGAAAATGTTTTGGCTCTTGTTCCTATTACATAAGGGGCTAAATTATGCATTGAATGAGTCGAGCTCCTTTGTAAGATTACTAACATTGGGGCCTTCTACTTTGGAAAAACAATAAAGTCTTCAGCAAAGAGGTGTGAAATTTGATGTATTGTTTGGTTGATATATTTGAATTGGTTGGTGAGTTGTACTTCAATTTGAAGGCAACACAACCCATTTTTAGAAATGACAAACCTATAAAGAGAAAGGGTGGATCCTTGTCAGAAACTTCTAGAATAAGCGAAGTAAACCCTGAAGAGCCATTTGATATTGATGGATAAATATATATCAAGGATGTAAGCTTTTATCCATGGAATACCATTCATTGATTTCTTTTTTAGGAGAGTAAACCTAACAACAGAGTGAAAAGCTTTTCAGATGTTAATCTTAGCACACAATATTTTGGGGGAGTTATTTCTATCTACCCTCTAACCAGTTAAGTGGAAAGCAAGATTTAATAGCCTACTAGAAATGAAGGTTCCTTGTGCATGGGGAATAATGGAAGGAATGATTTTTTGGGGTCTGCTGTTGGAATCTTTACAATGATTTTATCTAGAAAGTTGTAGAAAGATATATTTCTTTTTTTGTCATGAATGGAAGGAAAATGCTTGGGCATAGGAATGATGGTAATGATAATGATCTTGACATGGTGGGAAGGTTTTTCAATGGTAAATAAGTGAAGAACAACATTGATAAAGCTGTGATTAACAATATCCCTATTAGCATGAAAGAATTTAGTGGTGAAGCCATAAAAAACTTGAGTTTTATTACTAAGGTCAAAGTCAACATAAAGAATATTCATGATAAAATAATCCAACAAGTCAATGGGTATAGGGATAGTTTTGCCAAGAGGGATATTTGTAGAAGCGTAGCTATTAGTGTAATTGTAGACCTGGTTGAAGAAATTTATAGTTTCAATAGGAATTTCTTGGGTAATGGGGAAGGGGAAAATTAGTAATGGGGAGGTTGTCAATAGAGATACCTATAATTTTTGCGAGATTGTTGTGGTACATAATGCCTTTGAAGTAAATGAGTTGGCTTGACTTCTATTGGACAATAGGAAATTAAGCATTGAAATAGTTGAGCACTTTAGCAAGAGAACTAAAATTAGGGTCCTCTACATTGTATAAACAAGGAAATAATCAGCACAGAGAAGCTGTGAAATTTAAGGTTTTGGTTGGTTGATACACGTGATATGGTTGATGAGATAAACTTTATCCCAAAGGCATGACAATTCATTCATAGCAATAAAAAATGATAAGGTGAGGAGAATATTCTTGGTATAGTCTTCTAGAAGAGGCAAAAATATCCTCTAGGACCCATTGACATTGATGTAGAAATAGACATTAGAATGTAAGCTTTCATCCAAGGAGTACCATACATTGTCAACCTAATTGAGAGAGTAATCCTATCAACATCGTCAAAAGCCCTGCAAGGGAAATACAGGCTTTTGACAAATAATTTTATCAGCTGCAAGCAAGATCCAAGACTATACTAGAAATGAAGGCTTCTTACACAATGGAAAAAATGAAAGTAATGACTTCTCTGGAGTCTACATGTTAGAATCTTCATAATAATTTTCTCAAACAAGTTATAGAGATAGGCCTATTTGTATTCATGAATGGAAATATGGTGTTTGAATATAGTAATGAGGGTAATAATAATGACTTAGATGTTGCTTGGAAGAGTGTGAGTGTTAAAGAAGTGAAGAACAAAATTGGCAAAGCAATGACTAGCAATATGCCAACTATCACGAGGAATTCAACTACAATGCCATAAATACATGTATAGTTATTATCAAGAGCAAAGTCAATAGGAAGAATATCTGTGGTAAGATAATTGGGGACAATTCTGCCAAAGGTATATTTTTTGGAGAGTAGCTTTGAGTGTAGTTGTAGAGCTTATTGAAGAAATTTGTATCTATGGTAGAAATCTCTCTTGGAATGGAGGCAGTGACCATTTCAGGATTTTAAAATTTTAATACAATTAAATGATTTCCTTTTATTCATCGTTTGATACAGGACTTTGATGTTTTCCTCAACATTTGAGAGCAAACTAGCTTTAGCTTTTTGTTGGACATAGGAAACCTCAATCATGGAAAGTTGACTAACAAAGGCAAAAAGCATTTTATCCGCAATAATAATAGCACTACTTTAAGGGTCACAATACAACTAATAGTTCAATTTTGAAACAACCTCGGTTAAGGAATGCTGAATATTGGAGGAAATAGTGGAGCTCCTTTCAATTTTGTTGGGCACCTTTAACTTCTTGGTTTATACAAAAATGATATCATTTTTTGCATAAGTACTAGAAATCAGGGTATAAAATGTCCAATAATTCTTGAATTTGAAATTGAAATTCTTAGAATTATTGGTGGAACATTAAATATGATCAGAGAATGATAATTTGTTAAAAGTGACTATAGAATCAGGGTGGCTACCGGGCCAATTTTTGTTATCAAGACAGCGATCTAGCTTTACACTAGATGGGATTAAGAGTGTTCTTATTGGACTAGGAAAAGATCAATCCAGAAGAAGGTAAAGAATGATCTAGAGTAATCCAAGCCAGAGTGTACAAGGGTTTGGTTAAAGCTTTAAGAACTATGATAGGGACAACATTACCACCATATTTCACATTAGAAAAATGAATGCAAGTGAAATCTCTTATAGTTGATCGTGGGATTTGTGGGGACAGAGTGAAAGTCCGTGAAAGTTGTTAAACCTTATGGAACTAGCCCGAGGCTCACCAAAAGAGAGGTGAATTGGTGCTTTAAAAATTTTTCTTGACTTTAAAATTACAATAACAATATTTTTGGAAAACTTTTTAGTAATTGAAAATACCAAATCCTAATTGATTCCGGAAACGAGAAATTTTATCAGAAATATTAAAATTTACTACGATGAAATTTCGATCTATCTGACGGAGCAATTATCAACATTTTTTCCAAGCAGTTATTAACGAAAATGAAATGCTAGAAATGTAAAAGTGCGAAAAGAAAAAAAAACATACAAAAAATTTTTATAGTGGTTATGTCAACCTTGACATACGTCCACTGCGAGAATTTGCACTAAAACAAAGTGACTCTTCTTTTTCTTTCACAGTAATGCGAAGAAGCATTTACCGACTCACTTTCACCAAACCTTTTATACGGCGGAGTGCTAGATGTTATGTTACCCTCTCGGTGCAAGAGCAGACCTTGACTCGTTTTTCTCCCTCATGGAGAAGGCAGAGAACCTGAACTCTTTTTTCTCCCTCCTAGAAAAGGAAGAGAATCTCGAGAATTGGACTAAGAAGCCTCTCTCCCTGGAGAGCTTCCAAAAGACTCGCCAAGGCCACAAGAGGAGCAAGGGTGCAGTGGAGCAACCATGTGATCCTCTCATACTACTTCTCCCTCACGGTCAAGCTCACCTTCTCTTTCCTCTCTCAAACCCTAATTTTCTTCTTAAAAGCTTCTCTCTCAGAGTTTTTTCTTCAGTCACACATTGCTCTCTTGATTATCAAGTGAAACTTAAAGCATAGATTTTATAATAGGCGTCAAGAAACCCAAAAAATTCATGTTAGTCATTATTGTTCGTACAATACGATTGAAGTTCATACAATAAGTCCCGTCCAGTACGATATGAACAGTCGTTCAAACTAACTGTTCAAATTTTATGAACATATTGTACAATACGATCAATAGATCATCCAGTACATAGCCGCTAGATTAATTTAAGTAAGATTTTGAAATTTGATTTTTGAATTAATCATACTGTACGATGTCACGGTACAAACATTTAAAATCTTACTAAAATTAACTTTCATAATTAGTCAATCAAATCATGATTTAATTAATGATATATGAGCGTATTGTACGATATTGATCGTACCAAACGATTAGCTGAGGAGAAATATGGTCGTCCTAGAGATCGTACCAAACAAAACCATTATTTTTGAACTAATCGTACTATACGATATTCATATTGTATTGGATGACCTACTTGAAATGAACTAATCGTACTATATGAAGAGTGCGGTACGAATGATTAGCAGAGACAAGTTTCAGTCGTCCTAGGAATCATCTCGTACGAATAGAGGAAATAGAACAATTCGTACTGGATGATCTATTGATCGTACTCTATTGATCGTACTGTATAATGTGTTCATAAAATTTGAACAGTTAGTTTGAACGACTGTTCATATTGTATTGGACAGGACTAATTTTGAACTGATCATATTGTATGAATAGTGACGGCTAACTTGAATTTTTAAGGTTTCTTGAAGCCTATTACAAAAGCTATAGTTTAAGTTTATCTTGACAATCAAGAGAGGAACGTGTGACTAAAGAAGGAACTTTGAGAGAGGAACTTTTGAGAAAAAAATCAGGGTTTAAGAGAGGAAGGAGAAGGTGAGCTTGAGCGTGAGGGGATAATACGGTTGCTCTAGGCTAGCTGCACCCTTGCTCCTCCTGTAGACTTGGTGAGTCTTTTGGAAGCTCTCTAGGGAGAAAGGCTTCTTAGTCCAGTCCTCGAGGTTCTTTGCCTTCTCTAGGAGAGAGAAAAAAGAGTTGAGATTCTCTGTCTTCTCAAGGAGGGATAAAAACGAGTCAAGGTCCGCTGCCGTCACCAGAATGGTGACATAGCGTCTGACACTCCGCCATATCAAAGAGTTGGTGAAAGTGAGTCTATAAAGGTTTCTCCGCCTAGCTATGGAAAGCAAAAGGAGAGTTAATTTATTTTAGTGCAAATTCTCGGAGCGGATGACTATGGGGAGTGAAAGTAGGTCAAGGTTGACCGAACCACTATAAAAATCTTTGGTGTGTTTTTTCCTTTTCGCACTTTTACATTTCATGCATTTCATTTCTGTTAATAATTGCTTGGGAAAAATGTTGATTATTGCTCCGTCACGTAGATCGAAATTTCATCGTAGTAAAATTTAATATTTTTGATAAAATCTCTCGCTTCCGCAATCAATTAGGATTTGGTATTTTCAATTATTGTAAAGTATTTCAAAAATATTGTTATTGTGATTTTGAAGTCAAGAAAATTTTTTAAAGCACCAATTGTTTTATCAAGCTAGTTCCGTAAGGTTTAACAACCTTCACGGACTTTCATAGAGCGTATCACTTTGAGCTAACTTCCCCAATGTGATCTTTCCCATAAGTTTTAGTGAGTCTGACATTTAGTTTCAATGAAGCGACCTTATATGTATATGTATATATGATCTTGCTTCAATCTTCTTTAGGGGGATTGTAAAAGCTATGGTTTTATCAG
The DNA here is from genome assembly GCA_016618105.1 of Dendrobium huoshanense. NCBI lineage: Eukaryota > Viridiplantae > Streptophyta > Magnoliopsida > Asparagales > Orchidaceae > Dendrobium > Dendrobium huoshanense. Next base: position 55,976,961 of record CM028353.1, read on the forward strand.
GCTGCCAAAGTAATGCATGAATTTATTGGATTGGTGGATGGGCACATAATAATAATATCCACTGCTTACTGTATTGATCTCTACTTAACTTTATATTGACTAGAATAAACTCTGATGTTTTTGGCTCTTAGATGAGAAAAAACAAAAGTGGCATTTTGTTTGTATTTTGGTGTTATATGACTAATTGCTGATATGAATGAAAAGCAATGTATTTGTAACTTAAGGGATTTGTGTTTTGCTGAAATGGTGATGTAAATAATGATATGGCAAATGAAGTTCGCATCTCATATTCAATGAAACAAAGAAAACATAGAATATAATGCCAAGATACGCTCACCAATGCTCTTTGGTTCTCCTACATTGCTAATCTTGCATGAACAAGAAAATATAAGTAACATTATGCCATGACTAAAAAGTGAGATTGGACTCACATGGTTTTTCATCAATTCTTAGAGACAAGATTTAATTTCTGAACTATTTGGGATTGGTGGTTTTGCTCAAGTCACTTTGCAATGCTTGACATTTTGCCATTAGACTATTTTGTTTTGATTGAGTGTATTCTATCATGGTCATATTGTTCATCATTAGTTTTATCCTAACTATTTGGGGTTAGCTTTGTTAGTCATGCTCCATTATTTCCTTATATATTACTATTGGATATAGCCTCCATTTTGTTTAGATTGAGTGTAATATACTATGGTCGCTGTAGGAGTCATATCATGAATAGAAAGCTGTTTGCTGTTAGATATGCCAAATTATCAGAGTAAAGAAATTTAGGCTCATGCAGGATATATTAGCATGTACTTTCTGATGCGTGTTTGGCATGCTCAAATTTTGGTCATCTGCAAGTTGTGTTTGAACCGGAGGAAGATTGCTCTGAGTCAGGTTATTTGGTTCTGAAAAAAATGTTGCCCAGGCTGGTAGAATTTAAGCATGCACGATCCTTTTTTACTTTTGTTAGGAAGGTCTATTTGAGAACCACTCATGTTTATATACTTATTTCGCATTGCTTCTGCGAATTGCATAGCTGGAAGATCTTTCTTGCTTTTTAAAGATGTATCCTGTAATGAGGTCAAGTATAGTTGTTGCCCGAGGCATTTGAAGTCTCATCTATAAACCGATAACTTTTCCTCTCTTTCTCCATTGAGAAAATTGGTTTTCTAGGTTAGATGATTTTTGATGTAGTGATTGTATAATATGTGGATGCTTCAAGGTTTTAGTTCATATATTTTTAAATATATTCTACTTTTCTGATTTTAAAACTTATTTCCTAATACTCTGAATGTAAGGAATATGTAGCTTTTAATTTTTTTGCGGAGTGGCAAATTCCCCTTTAGTACCAGGGTTCATAATTTTACTTAAAGATTACAATTAGAAGAAATATAATTGTTTTTTTTTTTGGGTTCTGATCAAGCTCTATTTGAGATCAACTAGCTTGATTTGAGCTAGTTTGAAATCTTATAGCAAATATTCTAAGTAATTATTAGCATGATGCCTGAAACTGTTGTTGGGAGTGGGTTGGGAATTTGACTTAAAGCTCTAATATTGTTTGAAAATGGATTTTTACGGATTTGTATAAGCTCAGGTTAAGTTTGACGAGACAAAGCCTATGATTTGCTTGAGCATTGTATTGGATCAAACTATAAGTGGATCTTTCTGTGCATTGATTAAATTGAGCTTGCCCATAATCAAATAGAAGTGTCAGGCTTAGATCATGCTAGCCTGAAATAAAATTTAGATAATTGAAAAAAAAAAAAAAAATTCAGTATCAGATTCTCTCATTGAGATAAATTAGAGAGGGCTGAAGCTGTGCTTGCTTTAAATGGAGCTAGTTTGACGGTATATAGTATTATTAGTGAGCGAGTTCATGAGCTTGTGTCTAATTGGGGGGTATTTCATAATATTGGTGAGTTCAGTGAACTATCTTGTATTTATTTTTAATATAAATAAATAAATAAATAAATAAATAAATAAATAAATATATATATAAGCAAGTCAAATTGTTATCAAGCTAGCATTGGTTCGTTTTACGGCTGACTAATTCTCAACCGTATTTACAATTACTTATTCAGTTCTTACACTTTGAATCATTTTCTTTTATAAGCCTGGGAAACCTTTGTTTGATTTGGCAGTAGCATTTTTAGTCATATAGAACATGACGTTACTGAAGTAAGAGAGGCTCAAGGTTTTGCATGCTTAATCGATTTGTCAAATCCACTAAAAAGGGTTACTTTCATAGCTTATTGTATTCCCTTTTTTATGCATATTTTTTAATGAGTGGAGTTTGAGTTAATGGCTATTTATGTTATTATTCTATTATAATTTCTAATTATTCTTCTCTCTCTTCTATTTCAGGTACAATGATTTTTAATATGCATTTGGAAGAAGGTTGGGCTGCCAAAAATGATAAACATGTTGATCGTGAGAAATTCATATGTTTACATGCCTTCTCTAACTTGTATCACATTTCACCACCAATATTTATATATCTTTTAAAGGAATGTTATCTTTGTGGTAAGTTTTACTGATTTTTTAACTTTGGGGAAAATATGGTTCTATATATTGTCTATATTATCAGACACATTTTTAACTTTATGAATTCATATGAATGATCACTTTATTTAACTTGTCTTAGCATATGAAATCATTTTTCTCGATTAGATTAGGTGTATGTCATCATTATAACTATATCTTAACTTTTTTAGTATTAGATTTTATTAAATCCCAGCCCCTTGGCCTTTGATCCCACGACCAGCATGTGGATCTATGGGAGGCTCACATTGATCATGCTATTAAATCTCAACCATCCTTGGCCCTTGATCTCACGACCAGCATGGGGATCCATGGGAGGCTCACCTGGATCATGTCGATCTCCATTTAGGTGGCTTTTTAAAGGAAGGATTATATTAAGATAATTATGTATGATTCTATAGTTATTTGTTTATTTATTAAGATATCTTATATGGATTTATAAATATGGATAGTTTTGTATAATAAAATTAAGTTTTTTCCCTCTCTAATTCTCTAAATTTAACATGGTATTAGAGATAGATTCTCACCACTGACCTTCATTGCTGGAATTATGAGGAATATTGGTCATTCCACTAGTCTTCATTGCTGGAATTGTAGGGATACAAAAATCGAAGGAAGCGGAGAGGAGCAAGCGACCTTTATTGTCGTTGGAGATCGAACGAGAGTCGAGCTGTCCAAACTGCTCTTGCCCTCTATTTCGTGACTGCGGCTAGAAGAAGCGAAGACGAGAGTCTCTCGTGCATCCAAGTTCGAGGAGAGATTGAGCAAGAGGTCTCCTCTTGAGTGCGTCTGGGGAGGAACCGAGCAGAGCCGAGCGAAAGCCTCCTCTTGCATACGTGCGACTGCACAGGATCAGAAATCGTGCTTCTGGACAGCGGCCAGGACCTCTTGGGAACTGTGGCATCAGGCTTGGTCTTCATTCTTGCATGTGACATCCAGAGTCAACTGAGTAAAAGTGAGAGAAGTTGAGTGCAGGACTTCCTCCTGCATGTGTCTCGGCAGCGGCTAGGACCTTCTTGGAAAGTTGACATTGGGCTCAATCTTCATCCCTGCTTGTGATCGAACGAGTAGCGACGTTCCTCTTGGTCATCTGCTTCGTGTGACTCTTTCTGGAAGCTGAGCAGAGAGGAGCGAGCAAGAACCCTCATATGTGTGAAGGAGGTCGAGCCTCTGTGCATAAGTTCTTATTTACGCGGAAGCAAAATCGAGTGCCGGGAGGAGTCGTGTAAAAGTTTTTCTGCGTGCATGCATGAGAAGAGTCGAATGCTTGGATCGGTGGTCTTGTGCGCTTTTGCAAGGGATCAAGAGCTTGGAGCCTTTATTGCCCTACCTATGTTCTCTTGTACACATCTGTGCAAATGTCGCCTGATGACTTAATGCTAGAGGATGTGGTCAAAGACATCGGGAATAAGCTGGCGCTTCCCCGATTTACAACAGATTATGCTACTTTTTGATAAGATGAAAATTTATTGTCAAGAATGGAGCAATCTCCATCTACTTCAATGTTGATTGTTGTTCAACTTGCTATTAAGACATTGATTGCCAAGAATCTTCTGGGGCACTCAGACATGGATGTGAAGGTTTGCATTGCATATTGTCTTTGTGAAATAACAATAATAACAACACCAGATGTTCATATGATGCATATGATGATGATATAATCAAGGAGATATTTGGGCTGATTGTTGGAGCTTTCAAGAATTTGGATGAAATGTCAAGCTGTTCATTTCTGAAGACAGTTTCAATACTTGAAACTTTTTGAAGGGTCCGATCTCGTGTTTTGATGTTATATCTTGATTGTGGTGATTTGTTATTGGAAATGTTTTAGCATTTCCTGAAGAAAAAATGTCAAAGCATTATGATATTGTCTTCTCCTCAATGGAGACTATCATGACACTTATTTTTGAGGAGTCTGAAATTATTTTTGCCAGCTTCTTTCATGTCTATTGGATGGTGAAAGTTGCTGAAAAGAATATTTTGCATAGCCAAGAAGCTAGCTGAGAATGTGCTTGTTATTTCCTGAAGCTAAAGCCTTATTTGGCTAAATAATTCAATGGCAATGGTGCTCTGTTAAGTGATTGCAACAAAATTGTTGCTGCTCTATTTCAGGGGAAACCTGACAATTCGATACAGAATGAAATGAATGCTTTTGACGAAAATCAGTAAGCTGGTCATAAATTATCTAAGTGGTTCTTTTCTAACAACTCGCCTCAGGGATCTACACAATAGGAAGGTGAAATTTTTCATCCTGAAAAATCTGTTGCTACTTCAGACGGATCTTTTAAACCGATGGCGAATAATGGATCTTTTCAAAATGGGAATGGTGATTTCATGACTGAAGCAAAAGGCTGAATTTCACCATCATTGTGGTAAATCTAGAGTTGATACTGAACATGGCTTGGATTTGGGTACAACAAAGCCTGATAGCAGGTCATATCTAAGTTCTCACAATGAAGGAAGAAATGCTTCATTGCAGTTGTCAATTAGCAATGATCATTATAGAGTTCATAATAAGAAAAAAGCTCGGAGTAATTATAACAAAAAGTTTCATAATAATAGAGGTAGAAATGGATCTCTAAGAAAAGTTAGAGTGAAATTCTCGAATAACAAGCAAACTTCCAGCACTAAGAGCAGAAAGGGGTTAAGCATGCTGAGGCTGAAGACAAAGAATTGAAATTAAAGGAAGTTCTCTCCTCTCAAAAGTCTACAGTGAAATATTTGGCTAAAGATCATAATCTTGTTAAAGATACCGGTAAAACAAAATCAATATTGAAGCCTGCTCAGGGCGTATAGGAGGCTTCTGGACCACGGAAGCATAGGAAAGGCTTGAATAACACAATTGTTGGTTCAAAGATAAAAATTTGGTGGCCAGATGATCAGAGGTTTTATGATGACATTGTTGATTCTTTTTATCAAAGTACAATAATGCATAAAATTTTGTATGATGGTGATGTAGAGGTGCTGCTCCTAAAGAAAGACCAGTTGAAGTTTATTGAAGGTGAAACTAAGATGCATGGGGTGCAGGAAAAGGATGAAACCGATGTTGTAGACATTCTAACCAAGGGACATGATAACTCTACCTTTTTGGGACTGATTATCAAGTTGGGAATGACATATCTGTTTTTTCCATCTTGTGGGAGTGTTAAATCCCAGTCGTCCCTTGGCCCTTGATCCCACGAGCAGCATGGGGATCCATGAGAGGCTCACCTGGATCATGCTATTAAATCTCAGCCGTCCCTCGGCCCTTGATACCATGACAAGCATGGGGATCCATGAGAGGCTCACTTGAATCACGTCGATCTCCTTCTATATTTGGGTGGCTGATTTACGAAGGATTATATTAAGACAATTATGCATGATTATGTAGTTTTTTGTTTCTTTATTAAAGTATCTTATATAGATCTATAAATATGGATAGTTTTGTATAATAAAATGAAGTTTTTTCTCCTTGTAATTCTCTAAATTTAATAGATTTATGAATTTTTCTTCTACAATGGTTTCTATTGAGTATCATATGAGATATGAATTTTATTTTTCCCAGTGTTTCTGTTGCGTCCTGGAATATTCGTGACCATAGAGATATATAAAGTTTAACGTCATAGATTTTTACGAAGATCTAGAACAAAATCAGATGAAAAAGAGGGTGTAGCATTCATAAGAGGCACTAGAGTTTTTACGTGGAAACCCTTGAAATGGGAGAAACCACAGGCCTGACCCAATTTGAATGAATCCACTAGTGTTTGCAGTCGATTACAAATGAGGCCCTTCCTAGGAGGGAAGGGCTTTAACTTGATGTAACAAATATACATCATATAGAGTGCATTACATGGTGGTAGTTGGAAGAATCAGTGTTGACATATTCATTTGGTTGGCATGACCATTGTCGTCGTGCAATGTAGGTTGGTAGGACCGTGGTCGGGTGACGGAGGTTGGAAAGGCTGTAGTCGGGTGACGGAGGTTGGAAAGACCGTAGTCAGGCGGCGGTGGTCAGAAGGACCTTAGTTGGCAGGCAATGGAGGTCGAAAATATCATAGTCGGGTAACGGTGGTCGGAAGGACTATAGTCGGCGGGTGATGATTGTCGGAAAGACTATAGTAGGGTGACGGTGGTCGAAAAGACCGTAGTCGGTGGGAAATGGAGATAGGGAAGACCGTAATCTGACGACGGTGGTCGAAATGACTATATTCGGCAGACGGCGGAGGTCAGAAAGATCGTAGTCTAGTGACAATAGTCAGAAGGACCATAATCGGCGGGTGATGGAGGTCAGAAAGGTTGTAATCGATGCTTGATAGAGGTCAGAAAGGTTGTAGCCGGAAAACGGTGGTCGGAAGGACTATAGTTTGATGACAGTGGTAAGAAGGACAGTAGTCGTAGGGCGACGGAGGTCTGAAAGATCGTAATCGGGCGACGGTGGTCGAAATGATCGTATTCAGCAGGTGACGGAGGTCGGAAAGATCATAGTCAGGCGACGGTGGTCAGAAGTATCGTAGTCGGGCAATAGTAGTCTAAAAGACCGTAGTCGGCGAGTGACGGAGATTGGAAATACCGTAGTCATGCGACAGTAGTTGGAAAGCACTGTAGTCGGGCGATGGTGGTCGAAGAGACTGTAGTCGGATGCGGTGGTTGGAAGGATCGTAGTTGATGGGAAATAGAGGTCGGAAAGACTATAGTTGGGTGACTAGTTGAAAGGACCGTAGTTGGGCGACGACGGTTGGAAAGACCTTAGTTGATATGCGACATTGGTGTCTAGACAGAAGTTTGTCGATGGCCGATGGTTGGGCGAAAGTTCGATTACACTCGGTGGCCGGGCAGAAGTTCGGTGAGAATTGGTGTCCTGGTAGAAGTCCGATGACAATCGGTGGCTGGACGTAAGTTCAGCTAAAGTTGGTGGCCGGGCAGAAGTTTAACAGAAATCCGACGACGATCGGTAGCCAGCGGGTAGTCGAGGAAGAGCTGGTGGCAAGAGAGATATCAAATTTATCTTCCTTTACTCTATTCTTTCCTCTCTCTTGCTTGGTCCCCCCTCCCCAGCGGGTGACTGGTCGAAAGGACCATAGTTGGGCAACGACGGTTGGAAAGACCTTAGTCGGCATGCGACGTTGGTGTCCAGGAAGAAGTTCGTCGATGGTTGGGCGAAAGTCCGATGACGGTCGGTGGCCGGACAAAAGTACGATGAGAGTTGGTGGCTGGGCAAAAGTTCGATGTAAGTTTGACGAAAGTTGGTGGCCGGGCGAAAGTTCGGTAGAAGTTCGACAATGGCCGGTGGCCAGTCGGTAGTTGAAGAAGAGCTGGTGGCAAGAGAGATCAAGTATTTAAGTGATAGAATTTGATGAACTTAGGCTCGTTGTATTCGTCTCGTCGAGCCACTCGATTAAACTATAAGCATGCAACATTTAGAAATCATTTGATCATCAAATTTATGGTTTGAACATCCCAAATGTGCTTCGGGTCCTCAATTTCGACTCATTCGGGCTCAGATTGGGTCGAATTATGTGTCATAGAGTTTTTTTGAGGCGTTCAGTTCGACTGTAAGTTTTGCTGAAATCGGAGTTCAGATTATTCCGGATTTAATTTCGGAAGTTTTCAATTCAAAATTACCTCGATATTCATGCTTGATCAAGATAATTTTTTGATGATATATTGATTTAAATTAGAGTTGTGCGTAAATTTGATTCACCAAAATTAATTAATATTTAATTTTAATTATAAGATTAACTTTTAGATATTTTGAGGCAAAGAGGTTTAATTAGTTATATTAAGATTCACATAAAATTTAATTAAGCTAAATAGATAATCATGGAAATGATTATTATTAATTGGAATAAAAAGCACTATAATTAAATAATTTGTTATAGGTTAATTATTTTTTTAAAACCTTATTTTATAATTAATATATCATCATATAACTTTAATGTTAAACTAATAGCACAATTATAATTTAATGTCATTCATATTTTAGGATCATGGCATATCCTTTTTCCTAATATGTGTTTATATATCTATTCTTAATTATATAATTATCGTAATTATTTTTAGCAATTTAAATATATAAATTTTAATTTTAAAAATTCATAAAAATTAAATAATAAATTTGCAATTATAGAAAACTTAATATTCCTTATATTTCCCCCTTCAACCCTGAATCAAGATCCAAAAACTTGATACCCTCATTCTATTCTTCCACTCCTACCCAAAATCATGAAACTTTGATTGAAATAAGAGGTGAGGAAGTCATGACAGAATCTTGCTAGGGGACATTGATGTGATTGATTGTGTGTGAAAGAGAGGAGAAATTTGTGAGAGAAGTTGTTGCTCCTTTGTTGATGACACTTGTTTTAGTTCTTTGCTCATAGGTAAATTCTATTAAATCCTTGGTCACATGGTAGTTACTAAATCTTGGCTTTAGCTCAAAATGGGGAGAAAACAACAATAACAACATTATGCATTTATCCCACTATGGGATTGACTACATGAATCCTTTTTCCTCTATTGTATTTTGTTAAGAGTCAAATTCTTATTTAAATCTAATAAAGAAGGTCATCTCTAATATTTTCTAACCAAGTTTTTTTAGGTCTACCTCTATGTTTCTTAACATAAGCTAAATCTAATACATCTACTCTCCTAACCAGGTTATCAGAAGCCCGTCGATTTATGTGACAAAACCATCTAAGACAACTTTTTCTAATCTTATCTTCCACTGGAGCTACTCCAGCCTTTTCACGTATATATTTATTTCGAATCCTATCTCTAAGAATAAAACCACTTATCCACCTAAGCATCCTCATCTCTGCAACACTTAATATTATGCTTCTCTTTTAATGGCCAACATTTTGCGCCATAAATCATTGCAGGTCTTAATACTATTTTATAGAATTTTCCCTTAAGTTTGAGGGGACTTTTCTATCACACAACAAGTTTGATTCATTCCTCCACTTCAACCATCCAACTTGAATTCTACTAATAATATCCCCATCTATTTCACCATCACTCTGAACAATATGCCTAAGATATCTAAAATGTAGACTCTTATTAATGACTTGATTGCCCAAAGTCGCAATCCTCCCACTAGATCTATTACTACTAAAATTACACTATATATATTCAATTTTAATGGACACAAAAAAAATATTTGACAAGATTTAATTCAATTTTAATCTTGCAATGAAACGGCTCCTAAATGTTACATCAAGCTTACATACTTGGTGTTATGGGTCATAACAGGCTCATTGACTTCTTGTTGGTGGATATAGCACATATTATCTTAGTTTGAAGTTATATCATAACATCCAAGATTTTCTAACTTTTAAGACTGCAATAGGCGCATTAAATCTTTGGATGATGGAACTATTCTATCTTGAGAAGGTTTTCCATTCAATTTAAATCATTTCACAATATAAGATTGTGATATGGATATAAATCATTGTGTAAAATTTCCTAACTTTAAATACTGCAATAGGCACATCCAAGATTTTATTAATTTTTTATAATATTAGTATTTATTATGTCATCATGTTCGAATAGATTCGAACCGGTCGAACCATGAATCTCCACTTCTTTCGGTTCGTTATCCGGTCCGGTTTTCACAACCTTGATGTGGCACATACATGCAACTTAAGTCACTATTTGCTTGTCCTTATTGTGTATTTGTTTCTTGGAGGCTGTTTAAGCTTCTTTTGAACTTATATCTTCATATGGAAATAATTCTATTTGTATTTTTGTCTTTCTTTATATCCAACTGCTGTATGTATGCCTTACTAATTTACTGCTGACATTGATAGGCACACGCAAAGCAACTCATAAGTTTAACGTCCTTCAACAGCATGTTTTTCACGCGCTCTGTAATGCACCTCAGCCTGATCCATACACTTTTATTGTTCATTGCCTTTACATCTTACCGCTATTGGGCCTCCAGTATGCTGAAGGATTCAGTCACTTGCTTATGTGTTCTCTTAAACGTTTGAAAAATCGAAAACCTGTACTTGGAGTTTTATTAGAAGCTAAACATCTTGCTGCTCGGCTTTTTGTTGACATTCTTTCCTCTTCTGTTAACCATGAAGAACGTATTCTCATAAAGATATTGGAACTTTTTGAAATTGAGCTGAAAGATATTGGGGAGGCCAGATTTGGCTCTGTGACAAAAAAAGATGATATGGAGAAAGCAAGGGACATTTATTGAACGTCATATAGTTGACTTCATCGAGTCTCAGTCATATATGACTGCCACAGTACTTGTGGAACATTTCTCTGTCAACCTTGGCCAGTCCTTTCTGGTTAAAATGATGGATAATAATCATTTTAAAGCTGCAGAGAAGTGGGCTGTGTTCATGGGGAAGCCAATGCTATGTCTTCTAGTTCAAAAGTATGTTGAAATGAAAATGCTTAAGAATGCTTATGATGTAATAAAAAGGAACAATCTCAAGGAGGAATTTCCAGATGTGCAACGGTTATACAAGGAGAGGTCTGAATTCATTCTTTTAGTAAAGTTTATTTAGATCATTAATTCCTTGAGTTTTCATAAGACGGATATTTTTCCAATCTGCAGTTCACTCAAAAAGCTGGCTGAAAAAGGGTTGTGGGATATTGCAGAGCTTAGGACAATGAAAGATCGGCAACTCTTAGAATTTGTGGTAAGAGTGGAACATCAACTTAAGGGGTTAAGTGTAGTTGCTTTATGGGTTCTTGCTTTCATGATTATAACAGAAGGTATTATAAATTTGTACAATTGGTTTAGTTTCAAATGATTTTCTCTATCCTCTCGAGAGAGTCATCATAATCATCAACGTATGACTATTTGCAGTAGCCGTACTAATCTTTTTGCCATAAATTCATGTTACAAGCTGTAGTAACTAAAATCATTTTGGCTGATTAACTTTTAGTCTCTAATTATTATCTTTCCAAGCACAAGTATGCTATTTAGCTGGCATAAAAAGATATTTCATGCAGCACATGCAAATGAAAAAACATTTGGTGAGCAACTTAATCATTGCTAGCTAGGAATAAAAAAATAGTCGACTTATTTTATTAAATTAAGAAAAAAATCTTCCCCTCATAAGTTTCAACATGGACGGATGATGTGAAATGTTAACTCTTTAGGAAAAAAAAATTTTTTTTTTTTCATGCGATGTGCTCAAGATGTACATAGTGTACGGGCAATGTAAGGCCAGAAGATTGAATCATATTTCATTAGCTCTGATTTTATTTAATAGGAAGATATAGAAAGAAGAGTTCCAAGCATTATGGTCCGAGATAACATTGAGAGGAAGGTCTTTTTTGTGCTAATTTTAATGTACCTAAGGCCACATTTTTCCTGTACTGATCTTTGGCTCCCCTCTATTCTGGTCCATGTCCTAGTGGATTACCAAACCAAAATTTTGATTAAATTATCGAATTCATGGTTGTAAGAGAATAGATGACAAGCTGATGTAGATTCCTCTTCTTTCTCCATAATTGCTGGAATGACTGTTCAATTAGCTGCAACTTGCTGACACTGAAATTACTGTTTCTTGATAGATTAAAGTCAACTGGAACTTTCCAAAGCGGAGTCCGTTTGCTTGGAAGCTTTTTCAGCTTTGCTGGTTTTTGGTCATAACCAAAACCAAGGGGAAAAGAGAAAGGAGAGGGTGTGAACTAGCGATGTCTCCCTTGTAGCTAATGGACAAGTGGTGTGAAGAGAGGCGTTTGTTAAGAGGAGAGAGTAATCTGAAATCTTTGATTTTGGAATGCATTGATTTCCATTACTTTAAAATAGTCATTTTTATAATAAAAATGGGAATCAAAATCTTAACGATTTACTAAATTCAAAGAGGAAAAAATTACTTCAATTTTGAATTCTGGAACCACATGTGTTAGATTTTAAGTAATTTATCCCTAAATACAAGAAAAGACCAAATCAAAAGGCTAAATAAAACCTATGAATGGATCAGAAAAAGGAGAAGAAAAAAATCAACCTAGATTCAACCCTCCATGGATCCGATAAAACCAATGGACTCACTGTCATTCTCCTCGATCAGCCTAACATGCTTGAATGTGCCGGTTGTTACTGCAGATTTGCTTGGACACAGTTCTTCCCTTTGTCTTCATTTACCCTTTTTAGTAGAAGTGGATAGTGGAAGAGTCAGACATCCTTTTAATACCATTTGATTTGTCTTTGGGGTTGCCCTTTTTTATGAGCTTGAGGTCTCCTTTAATTTACTTCACATCGGGGTAGCCTACATATCCATAATGCAATTCTCTTGTAGTGGGCCTTCAAGTTTAAAGTTGGGATCCTCAATTGTCAATGGCGGGATTCACTCTTCTGTCTTCTTTTATGTCATTCATCAATGTTGGTTAAAAAAAGCTTCAGTTTCTTTGCATTGATAATAAAATGGATCCTCATGTAGGAAGGAAGATCTTATCAAAATGCATTTTCAGCATCTTTTGCAAAATCAATAATGGACCAGTATATAAAAAGAAAAAAAAAAAAAGAATGGACCAGAATGAATAGACTTGATCTTTCATTTATTGCATTTTAATCTATCCAAGCCCATGTGCAACCAAATCATATCACACTTTCTGGAAAGTGTAATCATGATGGATCTTGCAAATTCTGTGTTTAGCATGGTGTGCGTTATAACTATCTAGTTTTCTAATGACTTATTCTGGGTTTCTTTTACCTCATGGTGGATCTTTCATATTCCTTCTAAGAATCTTTGTGCTTGTTCTAGCTCTTACTCTTCATCATTACAATCCTCATTAATACCAATTGAAAACTCTAGTTCAAAAGAGTTGTTAGGTGTTAAGTTGTTAGGCATGTACTGCAAGCACACATGAGAAGCTGACCTCGATGTTGAACCATGAATGACTTGGTTAATGGCAAATTGCATTTGTGGGAGTCCATCTTAAATCTTTATATGCTGTGAATTATATCATCTCAGCATGTGGGCCATTGTTTGATTCACCGCCTATGCTTGCCCATTTGGCTATGAACTAAAGTTATGCTTCACTTCCGCCTGGTATTTATTAAACGGCAAAGGACCTTCTAAATTGCTTCTAAATTCCCCCACCAATACAACAACAACAACAACAACAACATCAAGCCTTTGTCCCACTATGTGGGGTCGGCTACATGAATCCTTTTTCGCCATTGTGTCCGGTTAAAAGTCAAATTCTCATCTAAATCTAATAAAGAAAGATCATTTCTAATATTTTTTAATCAAGTCTTTTTAGGTCTACCTCTACCTTTTTTAACATAAGCCAAATCTAATACCTCAACTTTCCTAACCGGGTCATCGGAAGGTCTCCATTTAATGTGACCAAACCATCTAAGGCGACTCTCTCTAATCTTATCTTCCACTGGAGCTACTCCAACCTTTTCACGTATATGCTCATTTCGTATCTTATCTCTAAGGGTCAAGCCACTCATCCACCTAAGCATCCTCATCTCTGCAACACTTAACTTAGTATTATGCTTCTCTTTTAATGGCCAACATTCGGCACCATAAAGCATTGCAGGTCTCACCACCATCTTATAGAATTTCCCCTTAAGTTTGAGGGGGACTTTTCTATTGCACAATAAGCCCGATGCATTCCTTCACTTCAACTATCCAACTTGAATTCTGCTGATAATATCCCCATCAATTTCACCATCACTTTGAACAATAGATCCAAGATATCTAAAACGTGTACTCTTATTAATGACTTGATCGTCCAAAGTCACAATCCCCTCAATAGGTCTATTTTCACTAAAATTACACTCCATATATTCAGTTTTAGATCTACTTAAGCAAAAACCTTTAGACTCTAAAGTTGACCTTCATAATTCAAGTTTAACTTCAACTCCCTCTCTAGTCTTATCAACAAGAAGAATATCATCAACAAAAGGCATACACTAAGGTACATCCTCTTGCAAATGTCTAGTGAGAACATCCATGACTAAAGCAAAAAGATATGGACTTAAGGCTGATCCTTGATGTAATCCAACCGAAATAGGAAAATACTTGGTCAAGCCACCTTGTGTTTGAACACAAGTAATAGCTCATGCATACATATCTTTAATGATTTGAATATAAGCATTATTAACTCCTTTCTTTTTAAGAACTCTCCGTAGCACTTCTCTTGGAACTTTATCATATGCTTTCTCTAAATCAATATATATCATATGTAGATCCTCCTTATTCTCTCTGTATTTCTCTATCATACCTCTTAATAAATGTATGACTTCTACCTTCCCGGCATGAATCCAAATTGATTTTGTGAAACATTAGTATCACACCTCAACCTATGCTCCATAACTCGCTCCCATAGTTTTAAAGTATGCCACATTAACTTAATTCCTTTGTAATGTGCACAGCCCTGTGCATCACCTTTATTCTTAAAAATAGAAATTGACACACTCATTCTCCACTGATCTGACATCTTTTTAGTCTTCAAAATAGTATTAAAAAGTTTAGTAAGCCAAGAAATTCTTTTATCTCCTAAGCATTTCCATATCTCAATTGGAATATCATCAGGTCCAACAGTTTTTCCACACTTTATTTTCTTTAAAACCTCTCTAACTTTGGTTTTACTTATACGCCGATAAAAAAAAAAATCTTTATTTTCATTTAGGGTGATAAGGTCACTAAAGTCAATCATATTTTCACATTCTTCATTAAAAAGTTTAGCAAAATACCTCATCCATCTTTGTTGAATATCATTTTCTATGAAAAGTACTTTTTGATCTTCATCCTTAATACACTTCACTTGAATTAAATTCTTACTACTCTTATCTCTTTGTTTGGCTAACTTATACATATATCTTTCTCCCTCCTTAGTTTGTAATCTATTATATAAATCATTAAAAGCTAAACTCTTTGCATCGCAAATAGCTTTCTTAGATTCCTTACAAGCCTCTTTATAGTTTTCCCAATTTATCAGAATTTTTACATCTAAACAATTTTTTATAATAAATCTTCTTATTTTTTATTTTTTCTTGCACATTTGGATTTAACCACCTCCTATTTTTATTATTAGGAGCTTTTCCCTTTGAAACTCCAAGCACATCTTTTGCAATATTCTTAATATCACAAGTCACTTTTTCCCACATAATATTGGCATCCTCATGCACAGACAGAATCTTAAGATCTAAAATCTTACTCTCAAAAAATACTTTTATTAATATTCTTTAAAAGACCCCATTTAATTTTAGAAAATCGTTTTACTTTATTAGTTATTTTTTGCTTATTTATCTTAAAGTCCAAAACTAATAATCGATGTTGGGTACATAAATTTTCACTCGGAATAACTTTACAATATTTGCAATCTAAATGGTCTAATTTTCTTATAAGAAAATAATCAATCTGCGTTTTTACAATATCCATTTTTATAAGTGATAAGATGCTCATCTCTTTTCTTAAAAAAAGGTATTAGCTATTAAAAAATTATAAGCTAAAGAAAAAAAATATAATATAGTCTTACCACCTTCATTTATCGTTCCAAACCCATAGCCACCATGGATGCTTTTAAAATCATCTACCTCTCTACCAACATGTCCATTTAAATCTCCTCCAATAAAAACTCTTTCTTCAAGAGGTATATTTTGTATTAATTCTTCTAAGTCATTCCAAAATTTTAATTTTGAACTCATATCCAAATCTATTTGAGGAGCATAAGCACTTATAATATTCACAATCTTAGCATTAACAAAAATCTTTAAAACTTTAATTATATCTCCAATTCTGTTAATTTTTATAACATTATCCTTCAAACTCTTATCTATAATCGCACCTACACCATTTCTCGTACGACTCCTACCCGAATACCATAACTTATATCCTAAACTATTAATCTCCTTAGCTTTCTCTCCAACCCATTTAGTTTCCTGAATGCACAGAATATTTATCTTCCTATGAATCATAATATCTATTAATTCCATTAATTTGCCTGTAAGGGAGTCTATATTCCAAGTTCATATCCTAATTTTAGTTTCATGGACTAGCTTCTTTGCCCACATCCGTCCTTGATGTGGGAACCCTTGCCTATTTAACACTGCACCCGGACGCCGGTGCAGCGGCCCTTGCACACTTGTCATTGTATTCAGGCCATACAGCGTGTCGCTTCCAGGGGACACCCTAGCATTAACACAAATTTTTAAAGGATTCATGTCATGATTATTCGACAAGTTTTACGCTGGCTGTCGACTACCTAACGCAACCCTTCACTTTTCTCATCCAGGACTTGAGACCTGGCAACGACAGTGTTAAAATCAATGTGTTCCCCCACTAATAGATTGGATTAAAATCAATGTGGATGCTTCTTCGTTGAGCTCAAATCTTGGGGGAATTGGAGGAGTTATTTGGGATCATAAAGTTAGATTCATACTTGCTTTTGGCAAACAAATAAAGCATTGAGATACAGCCCAATTGGAAATTGAAGCTTTGTTTTTCATTAGAGAAAATTTGCGAGATTGGTTATTTGAGTACAAACTACAAAGGAGTGGTTGTTGAAAGTGATAATGTAAATGTCATCAAGATGATTTGTGACCCTATGAAGGCTTCCAATTGGATGAAAGAGAGCTTTTGGAATAATGACCTTTTATTTTTGCATAGGTTTGATAATGTTGTTTTTCATTTTGTTCCTAGAAGATGTAATAAAGTGGTGGATTGGTGTGCCATGTATGCTAAGTGTAGAGATTTTTTGTGGGATAGTTTTGATTTTGGTAACATTCCTTCTTCTTTATGTATTCTGCTAAAGAAGGAATGTAATAGTTTTTATTAGTAGTTTGTAACAATTTTTTTCATTTAATGCAAATTGCTTCTTTCAAAAATTAAAAGGACCTTCTAAATTGTTCTGAGAAATTTTCTGTCCCTATTAGAAATTATAGATGAAAGTAACCCTAAGTACATCCAACAATGCTAAAAAAAAAAGAATATTTAAACGTTTTCTATGATGTTCTTCTGACACAAAATTAGATAAAATATTTATGAAACGATTCACTAAAACAAAGAAATAATTAATTTATTATAATCCTCTTAAGAAATCCATCAAAGTGGACTTATATGATCAATTAGGTAATGGCAAAGCCGTGCACAAACCCATATTCCAGTTTATAGGCTATGATGTGTTGAAGAATAAACATACCTTCAAAAACGCTTTCACATCTAAGTGCTTCTTCGACCAATGAAGTTGTGCGTCAGATTTTGATGTGTCATTTTTATACCAAAGTATTCTATTACTTTTTGAAGTATGCATATATTTTATCCAAAACAAATGGTCAGTCTCTCTGGCCTGACAACTGATCTTTATAATACAATGTACCTTCCTTGTAATTATAAGCATTTTATCCAACATTATCAACCATTGATATCGATGGCACAAAACTTATGTTTTCCACAACTCTTTTGGCATTATGAGGGCCCCTTAGTTTCTTTTGATAGCCGTGTGATACCTTCATCTGGATGTCATGCTAGTTTATGAGCTTCTCACACATCCTAGAAGTTTGGATCTCTTGTGTACATCCCACTATACATTTTTATGATGAATTTGTAACACTCAAATGGTAAAAAATAATGCTATGGATACACTAGTAATTGGATGGGACAACATATTGTTCAACTTATTGTGCACTTCCTGTACTTGACCATCGAATTGAAATGCTATAGATATGACATTCACTTTGTGTTTGGCTGATTGTAGTTTGGACTTAGTTTGCATGTACTTAAGTAGTTGGTGATTGACATACAAAACTGTCTACTTCTCGAATGAGTAATGCTTCCAATGCTTCATTGGCTAATGCAAGGCAAATAGATTATTGTTATATGTTGGATAGTTTCTGTGGGCACCTTGCATCACCTTTGAATGTAGACCACAAGTTATCCATCTTGTATGACACTAATAATATATTTAGATGCGCTTGTCGCCTACCACAATGAACATTGTATGTTGGGAAGAGCATGTTTTGGTGCCTTAATGGTCTTTCTTAACAACTATAAAATGTACTTTTCCATCTACCCCATTGAAATGGTCAACTAATACCTGTAAGTACATGCTAGGGGTGGCCTGCATTGATAAGTGGTGGATAAACTTCGTCGTGTATTGTTGGCATCATGAAGCTCCTTATTTCTGAAATGCTGTAGGCTGAGCCAGTTATGAATTGGCTTGATCTTGTTTAGATTTGTTTGTAAAACTTCACTTACAATGAAGTTGAGGTAGACAATTTTGAGGTTGCTAAACTCATACTTAGTGAGATTAAGTATATGTTTGACTTCTTGTAGAAGAATAAAAATCTACTTATGGTATGAAAAATGCTCCTTTCAACTCTTATTGCATGCCAAAATGTCATCTAGATAGACAATTGGAAATTTATGCAGGAAATGTGGCAATATTAGTTTCTTAAATTTTGTTGGCACATAAAAAAGTCCAAATGGCATCTCAAATGGTCAAGCATCAAGAAAACTAAAGCTGTCCTACCCATTGTCATTTCATTTGCGAGAAACAATGCAAAATCTTGATTGGCACTAGTCATTTTTTTGCTTGATTGAGGGACACAAGAATAGGATAGAAGAGAGGAGAGGTCTTGAAGCAGTGTGGGGTATGTTATCTCTTACCTATTTGAATTATTACTATCATTGATAGTAGTTAGTATCAGACTCAGAGGCGTGGATGATGAAAGTTAATGGGTGTACATCAAGAGTCACAACTTCCATCACGTCTCATTTTGATCCTCTCCAATCAATCATGAGATGCAATAGAGCTGGCTATTCAATCAAAAATATTTCTCACGAACACTCATTCTAATTTTACTATTTCGGATCAAATGAGTGAAAAATTTCTTATTCTTGATTGTCACAAAATATACATTACACTTCACCATTATCTAATAGATCCATCATGGGCATTCATACGGAAGTGTGCATAAATAAAATCATTAAATGGGCCACAGCTTTTAAATAAACTTCATATAAAATTTATATGTACCAATAGTCTTTAATTTACATAATATATATTTTTTCTATATTACATCCAAAATCGCACACCTTAAAATACTATGGTATGGGAAAAGTTGGTCACATGTCTACCACCCCACCTTATTTCCCCCTAAAACCACGATTCTAATATCTGATAAGCCATACATTCAATTGCATAAACTATTCTAATACAATGTTTAAACGCACAATAAAAGAATATAACATGCTATGCTTATCATATAAATTAATATGAGTATTTATTTTCGTAAATATAGCTTGGTTGGTGTAACTTTAAAGCCAAAACTTGCTTTGATGATTTGATAAGTACAATACTTGATTATAAGTAGTGAACATGAATATTTATAAAATAATAAAGTATATTTTATGAAGTGTCAAATCATTTAATGCACTATGTTAGTCAATTTTTGTTATGAAATTATTTGCTTTACATTTTCTTCTTATCGTTTTATTAGAAATGTTATGTAATATTTCTTCTTTTAATACATTTATATTATTAGATCGTCATCTAGTCCTTTTGTTATAATACCATTGATAAAATTTGGTTAGTGTAACATTGCAGTTATGAATGACTTTTAGATTCGAAAGTCAGTAATCCTTTTTTATTTACTTACTAAGGCTCATCTCATTAGAACTTTTGCCTTCTTTTGTGCAACATAACATGTTTAACTCAACGTATAAATACTTAAATATATATCATATTTTATTTAATTGTGTTATGACTCGAGCTAAATAAAATTATATAGATTTTCTTTGTACATGTGATTATACAAAATGCCTGACTTTTTAGTTAATATGTGTTGTTGGCATGCTTAACATGAAAAAAGTATATACCCATAGTCCCATACACATAATAATTAAATGAATGTCACAAGAATTTACAAATAATAGGCCTAGGAATAATTTGCCCATAATATTAGGTTCTGTATTTCACCACAATTAAATAATTCTTCTCGAGATGTATTTTATTTTCATCTCCCCGAAATTTTGATTTTCTGTAAATAATCTAAAAATATCAATTTTCCTAATTCCTTTCTAACCTAAATTGATAACTTATCCTAATACAAAATAACATCAAAATGGCAATTTTTTCTTCAAAATGGCAAATTTTTCCTTGAAAGAAATTTTCCTCATTCATGTCCGAAGCCTAGCCTATCTGCTTGATTCCAAGCCCAATTCGGAAGTAGCATGAAAATTTGGATTTCTTACCGTAAGCCCTAGCTTCCTTCCTAGTTTTCTTTTCTTATTCTCATTCTCTTTTCTTCTCTCCCTTCTCTTTTCTGCTCCAGCCCTACCAATACCTCTCTATTCTACCTGAAGGGTTGCGGAAATGGGAAAAGATAGTGTTAATATCTTAGTTATTTCCTTATTATTTAATTAACTTTAATAACCTTTAAATTCATCACCATCGTCCCATTTCAAATCATCTGTTGCATGCCACAAAAAGTATATTTTGCCAAAAGTTGCTAATATTTACACACATATATGAAGTTGATCATTGTAAAATAGTATTTTCGTAGAAAGGCTTTTGGTCATTTTCAGGATATGTGAAAGATGAGGTATAAATTTTAGGAGAAATTTTTATTTACCTTTATATATTTTTGGGTACTATAACTTCTTAGCTGACCTCATTGATATATCCTTTTGTGATTAAGAACTTTGAAGTTGCGTTATCAATTCATATTGTGCTCCATTACCTTGTTTAACTACAGTAAGGAATAATGATGTAGATGGAGTGTGGTATCCAAATTCGACATGCCAACCAATTCCTTTGAATTAAGTTCCTGGACTTTTTGTATCGAAGATAGAAGAAATTATGGCCATCTTGGCTTATATTTTCATCATGAAAAACTCTTCCTTGGCCTTATCTTGCTGCCAAAGGGGCTATTGGAGCATAGTTTAGCTATCCCCATCTTTTGGACTGCTTATTGGTCTGTCCTTGCTATTGTGCAGGATGTATTATGATAGGAAACCCTTGTAGATCTCAATTATTTCCTATCAATCTTCAGAAAACAGTGAGCTTTTTCTATCAAAATCCACACAAAACTACAAAAAACAATAGATAATTTGTATTATTTGATAAAAGGGAAATGGAAAATAACAAGATACAATGGATCCTCTATTCTTTTTTTTTTTTTTTAAGAAAGCAATAAGCAACACTATTAGAAAAAAAAGGGGAAAAAAAAACCCCAACTAAGTATAAGCTAAAGATTCCTCCTTCAAAGTGTTAACAAATGAAGGAGGAATCTTATCAATTAAAATGTCTTAAAAAAAAAAAACTAGAAAAAACACCAAAGTTAGCACAAAGGTCAGCTAACTTATTACAATCTCTTTTCACACAGTTGAAAATAACAAAATTAAAACTATCAATCAAAGAAAATTTATCCATACCTTTGACTCCATTCTTTGTATTATTGTGTTTGAATTTGATAATATTGACATTATCACTTTCAATGATTATACCTTTGTATCCATGCATCCGATCTTTGAAGATTTCTTTAATCGAAGCAATATCAAGAAATTCCAAATGAGTAATATCTCAATGTGTTTCAGGTCTTCCATAAGCTGCTATGAGTCTTCCTTTGTGGTCCCTTATTACACCTCCAATTCCTCCTTTATAAGAAGAAAATAAAGTTGCATCTACATTCACCTTGATCCAATCGGGTTGAGGAGAGTACCAACGATCTTCAAACAGCAAACGCTGATTAGTACCCAACCGGCCCGAATTGATGAAATTAGGAGTATTAAAAACTCCTAGAAAGCTGACTGCTTCTGCAGCTATAAAAATTGAACTCCTTCGTTTTTCCCATGAACCAACTCATTCCTTTCCTTCCAATTGAGGTAGACGGCATTGCACATTAAGCTAGACAGAAAAGAATTTTGTTTGATGAACCAATCAAACAACTCCTCCTTATTATTAAATATCGGGGTCTGAAAGCCCCACATGTTCAGAATTTTAATAACTTCAACCAGTTTTTGACATCTACAAGTTATATGACAAATATTCTCTTCTTCGTGACAACCTCTAGGACAGTAATAACTAGTTTGAAGTCTTTTGTATGATAAGAAAGAATAGGTTGGCAATGCATTATTAAACATTCTCCAGCAGAAGTTCTCCACTCTAGCATTCGGTTTGGATTTTTTAAGCCAATTCCATAATGTCTTATCAGAATAAGGAGAGGAATTAATTTCAGCTGTCATAGAAGTGATAGTTCTATTAGATTCCATGTTAATAAGATCAAATTGATCTTTAGTAAGCTCTGTTCGATAGGAGGATCGATCTCTCCAAAAACTCTAGATGCTGCTAGAGCCCAAAAGAAAACCTATATCTAAGATATCTCAAATACCCTAATCATAGGAAAACAAATTAATTAATGCATGCCAATCAAAAGGAAATCCCTAAACAATCCCTACATTCAAATTTCCCTCCCAAAACCCTAAAAAATCCTTCCTAAAATGCTCGTTTGGCACGTGCTGACCGATCGGCTACCGAAATATATATTTTATTGATCTTCCCTCCGACGAAATATCTTTCTACCTTGTAGATCTACCCGCGCGCATCCTCCCCCTAAAAAAGATTGGCATCTTCAGTTTCCTCACCCTCGGGTCACAACTGTTTTCCCTAAATCCTCCATAACCTCTCATTCCTCGAAGTGGAGGTTCTCCCCAATTGTCACGATCTTCACTCCATAGCTGTCAATGGCGCAAAATAGCGCGCGCCATGGCGCACGGCGCGGCGCGGCGCACCTACGGCGCCATGTTCATGGCGAGACGCATGTGTTTAAAATAGCGCGCGCTATTTGCGCCACATGTGAGCCATGGCGCATTGCGCACGACGCAAAATAGCGCGCCAAATTGTTTTTAAATTTCCGTATACTTATGAATGTTTTTTATATTTAAAAATATATCTATATTTTTTAAGATAAATGACTATTCATTGCCCTAATTTCACGAAAGATTTTCTGTTTGCTGCATCCGCCGAACACATCCCGCATTCCCTAAGTCGAGGTCGCTGAATCTATCCCGAAGTCGAAGGTTTTTTGTTTTTTATTTGCTGCATTCGCTACTTCCGTCGAATCCAGCCGAATCTGTCCAGAAGTTGAAGTCGTTGTTTCCGCCGAATCGTCCCGCAGAGCAGTGCTTCTGCCAAATCCGCCCCCTCCTTCGTCTGTTCCAATAAAAAATCTTACCAGCTGACTCTGATTTGCAACCTCCAACTGTTCCGCACAGCTCTGTTGTTTTGCACGGCTATTTCTTACAAGAATTTACAACTTAACAGGTATGCTCGGTACCGCTAAGTAAATGCTCGGTACAGCTATGTATATGCTAGATACCGCTCGGTACTGCTAGTTACTTGCTCGGTACAACTAGGTACCAGCTCGGTACAACTAGGTACCAGCTCGGTACAACTAGGTACACGCTCGGTACACACTCGGTATTGCTAAGTACATGCATGATACCGCTCGGTACCACTATGTAAATGCTCGGTACCGCTCGGTACATGCTCGGTACCACTAGTTACATGCTTTGTACCACTCGGTACAGCTCGGTACAACTAGGTACACGCTCGGTACATGCTCGGTATTGCTAAGTACATGCATGATACCGCTCGGTATTGCTATGTAAATGCTCGGTATTGCTCGGTGCAGCTCGGTACAACTAGTTACATGCTCTGTACCGCTCGGTACAGCTCGGTACAACTAGGTACACGCTCGGTATCGCTTCCTAATTTCCATACAAACGAACTTCAAAATTCCTCTTACAAATAAATTTTGTTCCGGGGGCGCTGCCCCCCTGAAACCCCCGCAAGGGCGCTGCCCCTTGACCCCGCGTGTACTATGCCGAGGGTCCAAGGGGGCGCTGCCCCCTGGTGGGGTTCGACTGCTTGATATCATTCGGGTACCCCTCTATACCGTGCGGTACTGAGCATTGACACTGGGCATGGTTCCGAGCATACTTAGTTTTGGTACTGAGCGGTAGTGGGTTCCAGTATCGAGCGGTACCGAGCAGTACCGAGCGGTATGGAGTACCGAGTCGCTCTATCGATGAAGAACGAAGAAAACAAACATTCACGGCTCACGACGCCTTCAATGTTCGAGTCGTTGAGTCGCTCCGTCGAAGAAGGATGATCTTGTTGGCTTTAATGCTCGCGTCGTCGAGCCTCTTCGTCGACGAAAGATGATCCTGTCCGCTTCTATGATCGCGTCGTCGACCCACTCCTTCAACTATAATGAAGAAGACGAACACCTGTGCGTAAATGAAAAACCTAGCTCGCCGAAATGTTTAAGCCGCATAAATGAATAGGGATATTGAGCGGATAGCCGAAATGAATAGGGCAAATTGCGGCTCCGTTTTTTTTCCTTCGTTTTTTTAATAAGACAGGCGTGTCTGATACGCGTGTCCGGTCAAATTTAAATAATATTTTAATTGGACACGACAAAGCCGTATCAGACACGTTTTTGTGCCGTATCGAAGGCGTATCCATATCCGACACGTGTCCGATACATCATGCCTCATAAATAGGAGTATCCGTGCTAGATAGTCCATAACTCTCTCCCAAAGTTTTAAAGATCATACATTGTTTAGTAGCATAAATTAATTTCTTTTTAGGTGGATTGTTTTTCCCTGATGATTTCTGCATAATAAAGTTTCGGGAGAGGATACATTTTTTTCCCAGATTATATAGAGGATGAAGATGTCTTTTATCTAGATTTAATTGGTTCTTTAGAAGGTAGCGGTTTGACATTTTATTGTTATATGTTTTCCTTGTTTGTTATGCGTTTTATAGTTCCTTCAATCTGTAGTTTATTTGTAATTTAGTTTGCTCCTGCAACTATGAAGGTTTATTTGGCGATGGAAGCTGGTTATGCAGAGAAGGTTTGTGAACTATGTGACCGGTACTCTCTTGAAGGTTTTGACAAATTAACAGGTATAGAATGTGCTTCACTGTTTAATGCTGCTCTATTAGTAGTTATATATATATGTTTATTTCTCGTGATGAAATGCTCATCTTCTGCACTTTGGATAAACAATATTTGTCATCCAAAAGTGTGGAACTCTTTGACAGAACGATAACTATATCAAATGCTTATATTGAGTATTTTAGCAATGAATGCTAATCCAATGGGTATCATGTTTGTTTAGTTTTGATTCTTGGTGATCTACTTCAATTTTACCTTTGAATGGATCATATTTGTCGAGGGATAAGGAAGAAATTAAGTGATTAAAAAACCAAAAATACCTGCAACACTCACCTGCAAATTCTTGTAAAATTACACAGGCATACATTATGAACCGGGTATTTTTCCTTTAAAACCGGATTTACTAATTTTGTGGTTTCCTGTATTTTATGCTTTTGCTGCAAAATGCGGGATGACTATTAATTGGAGAGTTATATATAGTTATTAATTCAGTTTACTCCCTCAGTAATACTTAAAAAAATATGGTGTATTTAAAATGCTAGCATGCTGATGTCTGTTTATTATATGTTGTGAAATTCAGACAAATAATATGGATTAATATGTAGCATACATGTATTTAATAGATTAACTTAATTTGATGTAACCCATTAAAAAAGTTAGGATTGCAATTTTGATTCGAGCAGGAACTTAAAATAACCAAAATTATTTTTGCATGGATCTTCTTTGATGCTCAAATAGTGAGACTAACAATGAAAAATGGAGAATTTGACGAGATATATAGTAGAAAATTCAATTGGTGAACTGAAAGAAATAATAATTTAAGCAAGTTATTGAAATTTAATCTCGTTTCTTGAGGTGAGACATGGAAAGGGGTGACTTCCATAATCTATTATTATGCAATTTAAAAAGCAGTTAGGTTGGAGTAGGCACAACTGGACCAATTGTTAGACTGCCTACATTATGATTCGAAGATCATTTATTTGAGTCACAGACCTAGCTTTTTTGTAAATGTAGGGGTAAGAATGCATGCATTAACCTCTCTTTTGCCACATTATTGGGATTTCATGCACTTGGACAAGTTACATAATTTTTTTAGTGTGAGTGACAAATTAGTTATTGTCCTTATAATACTTAATAATATGTATTGTTACTTGGCCAAGAGTACTAGTCTACTTGTGCATGGATATGCATAATATGGGTGTAATGCACATAATTTCGTTGTTTATTAGAATTTCCTTACATTTGTTTTCCTGTTCCCTGATATTTGCTTAGATATAATCTTTTATATGATGAATCTTCTGTTTTTTTTTTTTAAATAATGGTGCAGTTTCTGATAAGCCAACATTTGGAGCGTGTTACTTGGACCCTGAGAAATTGATGATAGAGAATATCATATGGGTTGATGACTTTAATGGGTTAATTACTGCAACTAACTACATTGAGGGATGTAAGGTTGTTGGCATCGATTGTGAGTGGAAGCCTAATTATGAAAAAGGCTGTAAACCAAACAAGGTAACATGTTTGTATTAAGAAATTTTCATTATTTCATGTTGATTTCATGACATATTTTTCTATTTTAGTAGGGTAATTAATTTAGTCTTATGTTATATAATTTGCTATGTTTCTTGATGTAGCTGCTAAAAAACCTATATACAATGGGAAGCTATAAGATTTGGAATGTGGTTGGTAAGACATTGGAGATTTGTTTGGTGGGTTACTTATTAAAGAAGGTTAAGTAACATAGCTAATGATAAAGAAAGGAGATGTATAGATTTTGGTATGATTAAATGTATAAAGAGTTAAGAATCTCAATAGAGATAAAGTCATCAAGACTAAACTTCTATTTTGATAGTTATAGTGATGTAGAACTACAATATTTTAATTGCATGCGATAAGAGTTTGCACGATCTCTTGAATAAAACAATTAAGATTAAAACTTTTAGCAATCAAAACCACAAAAGAAAACAAAAGAGGGGTGCCTACGTTTAGGCAAAGCCACTTGCCAAACGCTTGAGTTATCAAATAAATTAGAATCTCAATAGTAAGAAAATGTAATAGCTTTGAACAAAATACCTAGTCTAACAATAAGATAGTAACATCGAAGGTGCACTCAATCCTACGTTTACTAAGCTTAAGCAGAAGGCAAAACACGGCTCCTTGTGCTAGCACTGCCTACAAGATTTGGGGGATTAGGAAAATAAATGAAAAGGGGAAGAAGTTCACCCTTGGGTAGGTTCGGAGACGATGCGCCACTGGTCGCCGGAAAGTTGTTCGCTGATGACCTCCGATAGCGTGAAAATAATACGGTCCACGTACTCTTCGATGGAACGATCAACTTTTTGATTGAAGTCGAAGGTGGAGTGAAGAATATTAACGTATCCTTACTTGTCGTAAGCAAATCCGTAGTTAAGCTCCGAATCACTATTCATTGGCTTTAGAATGAGGTGTGTAGTTGAAGATCAATGTCAATCCTTCGAAGCTCCGCTAGAGAGAAAGAAGTTTCTCTCAAAATGAATTGGAAAGGAGGGTGGGGTGGCCTGCCAAGAGAGGAGAGAGAGATTTAATTTGGATCCAAATTGGTGGAGGGAAAGGGTTTCCAAACAATGCTCTAATTAATCCCTAGGTTTGGGAATAATTAAAGAAGAGAGAGGGGGTAGGGGCTGGAGCAAGAGAGAGAGGGGATGAGGGATTTGTTTCCAAAACTTAGTATTAGGTTTTGGAAAGTAATTAGGGGTTGTGGGGCTTTGGAAATTTCGGCCAAGAGGTGGATAGGAATTAGGAAAGGTTTCCAAGAGAGGGCTTAGGAGATTTGGAAATAAATCCCAAGGGTTTATTTATGGGGCTGGCGGCATCATTGGTCTAGGAGGGATTTAGGGGAGAGATTTGGGGTTTCTTAATTTGGGTTTAGGAATTAGGAAAGGTTTAATTAAATCCCAATCAAATTTGAAATTCAAAAGGATTTAATTTAGGAACTTTCTTAAACTAGATTTCTTAAATTAAGAAAGAATTTTCAAATTCAAATTTTTTTGAAATTTGAAATTAAGTCTCCCCAAATTAAGAGTAACCATTTATGGAATGTGTTCAAGAGGGGATTTGAATGTTGGAGGGAGGGAGAAGGAGATGGGGCCGACGGCTTAGTGGGCTTTATGGGAAAATTTCGATGGGGTGAGGGTGGCGTTAGGTGGGCCGGTGGCTTGGGTGATGGGAGGAGTTGAGGCGGCGGGTGGTGGTGGGACTTTAGGTGGCCGGAGGCTAAACGTTTGGGAAAGGACTTGGCTGACGGCTAGGGGATGAAAGAGGGAGGAAAAAGTGATAACGAAGAGAAACCACGAACCCGACTGTCTCAGGTTGGTGGGTGATCTGATTTTCCCTCCTAGGGATTACTCTCTCAAGATCTCTCAAGATCTCACAACGAAATCAAGCAAGGGAAAAACTTTATCATTCATTCATTAAGCTTTCAAAGAGAAACATAGGGGCTATAAATAGCCTCGTATATATGACTCAAAGTAAAAAAAAAAAGATTTCAATGCCCTCAGAGCTTACATACGACCTCCCTTAGGGGTAAAAACGGGAAAACAACTACAACATAAATAAGAAAAGACAAATAACATAATAAAAACAAATACTTGAAATGACTCAAAAATACACCGACTCGATCGTGGCCGTGGATCGACGGCCATGTCTGTGATAGACTTTCCAAGCTCTAATGTCTCTATCATATAGGAGTTGGAGTGGATTGGTAATTAATATTGTCTAATAAAAATCTTTTACGTTTAGTAAAATTCAAGGTAATTGAGGAAGAAATATTTTGTACTTGTATTTAAGAAGAATATGTTAGGCTTACGATTATCATAAGGAATCACATTTAAAGGTATACAATAGTGTGGAAATATATGAGAGGTATATTTGAAACCTCTTCTTTTGGAGAAATTAATACCAATTTAATCAATTCCAAATTCATTATTCTCTTGCATTGTCATCTTTGATATCATCTTCCAACTATTGTGGCTTGTCCCTTTGCCAATTCATCTTTTTGCCGCACGCCCAATTGATCTCCCACCTTTCCTCTTTGTGCATAAACAAGTTGTTTGCCGCTAGCTATTACAAACAACAATTTTCGTTATTCACTTCATGCTTCTTGATTGGTTAGGAGGATTACTTCTTCCACCTTAATAATCCATGCTCTAATTGTAAATAATTAAATATTTAATTTTCTTTTTATAATTATTGTATGTATCCTGTTAAAGGTTCTCTCATCTCATATTAATATCGCACAAATGTTGGAATAAAGCACTGAACTGATTCTCTCATTTTTTTTTCATGGCATTAGTGTATTCTTTTTTTCTTACTATTTCCAAATACTACAACCTTCATCACTTAATTGCCTTAAACTTACAATCTTTCATTGTTGCTATTCTATTTCTTCCTTTCATCTAAAATTTTTCATATATAATGTTCATCTTGAAACCCTATGTTTTTTTTGGAATCAATTACTGCAGTAATTTACCCTTATTTGGACCACAACAATGTCCGTATTATCTGTCTTAGTTTCATTTATAATTGAGACAACTAACCGAAATCCAACAAAAGAATTACATAATATTCATTCAACACATTGTTTGAATGCAAAGATTTACCTCAAATAGTGACAATCAGTTCTCACCTTCTTTAAGGAAAGTGAAAATTTAGGTATTTACTTGGCATCATAAGCAAGGAGATCACTCATTCAATGCCTGAGATGAATAAGACTCTATGATGATATCTTAGTTATGAAACTTCATGATTCTTGAAATTAGTGAAACCTGCATGTTCATACAACAAGGAAATATAGGTTATAGTGAATCAGAAGTTCATGTTGTGGCACAAATTACATGTGATCAAAACCAAAGTCTTAGCAACAAAGTAAGGAAGATGATATATCATAGAATACCCAACTTACTACAAGACCTTTGGCAAGAGATGGATCATTATAGATCCAAATGGAGTGCAACAAAGATGAAACTTTCCTTAAAAGGTTTGTTGAAAAAGAATAACTTGTGATTTTCTTGCTATATTAGATGTTGAGTTTGATGTTGTAAGGATGTAAATTCTTGGAAAGGAGGATTTACTTTTCCTAATGAAGTTATTTTTTGAATTCAAATCGAAAAAGGGAGGGAAGTTATGATCACCAATAATCCCATGGAAAGTTTGGCCTTAGTTACAAACGATGCTTTTATCAAATATTTTAATTCAAAACTCTTTTCTGCTGATGATTACGAACAATCAAATCAAACAGAGATGATCAATACAGATTCCTTATGATGCATTTATTTCTAGAATGCTTGACATACCAAAGAAAGATGATTGAAGCATTAGGAAAACCACAGAGCAAAAGCTGGACAACACAAGGAAAACATGCAAAATAACAAAACAATGCTTATGTAACAAAGGTGGAAGAAGGCATCATCAAATAATCATAAAAAAGACTTATGTAATTGTTCTCTTACATTCACAGGTATTATTGTCTCTCTTAATGCTTTAAGTCTCAATGGTGCCCTTTTCTAGCTCCTGAAGACCTTATGACCAATATTTCATACTTATATAACTTATATAATGTTTATCCTAGTCCAAAAGAGAAGTATTTTCGATGAATCCTTGAAAATCATTGTTGGCTAAGAAGACATTCTTTTAAATAGATCCCTTGCACTTTGAAATATCCTCTACCTATCCAAATTATTCACGTATTTGTTATCTATCTAATAGCTAACTATATATTCAAAATATAGTTTTGTATTTTATACTTCACGTCATGGTTTAAAAAATCGTTCAAGGTGCATACCTTGAATTGAGGCGCACAAGGAGCGCCTTGTAGGCTCCAATGAGGCTTACATATTTTTTAAATGAGGCATACGGCTCATGATGTTTCGAGGTAGTGCCTCATTAAGATTAAATGTTATTATTTTTTTATGATAATAATAATAATTTATACTCTATTCCATTATATTATTCCCCATCATCGCACGCTAGCGCACTAGGGCTTTAAGTGCGAGTAGGATCGAGCAAGGTTGTGAGTGAGCTGTCTTTTTCGTGTTTGCTGTATTTTTTTTCTTCCTTCGTTTATTTGCACCCTTGTATGCATCTTCTTCCACACCATTGCATGCTGGAGCTTTGAGAGGATTGGAAGGTGTGCATTTCTTCTTCGCAGTCGAAGAGATAATTGAAAAATTCCTACTTGACCTAGGTCAATGAACTATTAGCCATTCTTTTGCTTTTTTTGCTCAACTTATTAAGGCTTTATATATTTTGGACTTTGTCTTGCTGTACTACAAAGATTTTTGATGGATTGAAAAGCTTGACTTAGGGCTTTCATATCTTGGATTTATTAAGGCTTTCATATCTTGGACTTATTAAGGCTTTATATATCTTAGACATAGGGGTTTTTGCCTTTTAAATGCCCAGGGCTTATGTACATGCGATTTTTATGGTTATGATCACCTAATAACCATTTCTTTTATTAGAGATTAGGGTGACCTGCTTTTATCAAATCGATGATTAAGGCTTTGTTTGGGACAACTTTCTTACTGCTTTCTAAAGTAACTTTGTTGTACAAAAATTTTTAGTTCAAGAAATTTTTTTATACTTAAACATTATTTTGGAAAGCAATAAGAAAGCTATCCCAAATGAAGCCTAAGAAAGCTTGATTTTTTTGCAAAGGGGGGTTGGAGTTACAAAAAAATTATATGGTAATTGAAGTATAATGTATTAATTTGTTATGTTATAAATTTAATGTTTTACTTAAAATTATATTTAATGCAATGTTAACTGATATAGGAGTAAGAAAAAATGGTGTAATTGAAGATGATTTTAAAGATGACCATGCGATAGAATCTGAAGAAAGAAATATTACATATGAGAGCTCTTTTGAATAATATGAAAGTGAGGATCCGTGGATCTTGATTCTTGTCCTATTTATGTTCTATGTGAGTTTATTTTGAATCTTATTTCAAACTTTCATATTATAATAACATTAAAAATTGATATTTATGGTTTATATCTGATGAATCAAATAAATATATTGATGATTTATTTATTTAATTTTCATTTTTATGAATTATTTATAATCTTGAGTTTTTTTTTTCTTTTTCAAGGATTACACCCCCTATGATGCATCAACATATCTACTTATGAAGGTATGCAGTGCTGTTAGACATGGCTGAAACGTGCCAAATTTAAATCGTATTTAAATTCAAACGGACACGTGTCTCCATATTTTTAATAACATTTAATAAAAAAAACTTCCAATTAAATAAAATGAGCCGACTGTGCGTATCCCTCTAGGTTATCCCATATCCTATATCAACACATCTACTTATGAAGGTATGCAGTGTCGGGCACATATCAGACATGGCTGAAACGTGTCAGATTAAAATAATATTTAAATTCAAACGGAAACGCTTCTCCATATATTTAATAACATTTAATAAAAAAAAGTCTTCCAATTAATTAAAATGAGCCGACAATACGTATCCCTCCAGGTTATCCCATATCCCATATCCTTTCATATCTGAAATCTTATTCATTTTCGAGGGGTTTGTGTCGTCTTTGTTTTCGTGAGCAGGTGAGGTTGAAGGAGTCTTTGTGTACGTTAGCAGGGGAGGCCGAAGGACAAAATGAGTCTTTATTTCCACGAGCAGGTGAGGCCTTCATTTATGCGAGTAGGCGAGGCTAAAAGAGTCTTTGTTTACGAGCAGGCGGGGCTAAAGGACGGAAGGAGTCCTTGTTTACACGAGCAAGCGAGGCTGAAGGAGTTTGCGTCTTCATATTCTTGTGGAAGCATCTTCTCAAGGTGGAATCTGATACTTGAAGTTTTGTTTAATTGCTTATAGATTTATATGATTTGCATTTATTTTTTTCATGAAATATTTTTTCCATAGTTCTTAACCATGCTTTGTACAACCTTAGCTGCATCTTCCTGTTTGGTGCCTGGTGTATAAATTGTAATTCATCCTCTTCAGTTTCTACTATTTTTAATGTGAGCTTATCGTTTTTATCAATACTTAGCTCTAGTGACTCTTCCCTGCTATCAGGTTTTAGTGTATTGTAACCGATTATTCAACAATTTATTTTTGTTTCAGCGGTAATCAGCAAATAAGAAATTCTATTGGGTTTGTAATTACAAATAGGGATCTTAAGCATGCACAATAATTTTATTGATGATTATAAATAAAACTCTAGTGGTGTATTTTATTCCGTTTATATCTGGGAGTAATCTCCTTAATTAAGTGAGAGATTTGAAGAATTTCAAAAGAGATTAGCTCCTTATTTAAGTGTGGGGTTTTTCTAATTGAATTTTTCAATGTTCAGATAAAATAATAAAAAGTTTAAAAAATAATATATATTGTATCCAACAAAATTTGTATGTGTTGTGCATAATTTCATGCATCTCATAATAGATTATCAATACAAACCCAAAAGCTTAAGATGTCTCACATTAGATAGGACATTAGAGCATTAGGTTGGATCATAACATCTTCTAGATATATATAGATATAATATCAAGATCAATTAACATAATAATTAAAGTTGCAATTAAATTATTGAAGGACATAATGTATGATTCCTAAAGAATTGGAAGATGTGGGTATGAGTACATGAGTCCTGCTAGAAATATTATAAATGTGATTATAGATAAGAGTTTGAAAGATAATGTTATTGAAATTTATAGAATTTGTTATAGAATTATAGTTTTAAAGATTGTTATTGATATTAAGATTATTAATATTATAAACCTTTATGTTCCTCAAATAGGTTTGGATATATGTTCAAAATTTAAATTTTAAAATGACTTAGAAAAATTAATACAAAAGATATCTCTTGAAGAAAGTATTTTTATTGGAAGATTTAAATAGACATGTTAGCAGAGTTATAAAATATCTTTAAAACATTCATGGTGGTGATAACTTTGAAACTACTAATAATGCTAGAATGATCATATTAGACTTTTCTTTAACTTATGATTTTATTATTGCTAATACATTATTTAAGAAATGAGAGGACATCTCATCACTTTTAAGAATGGATATAGTAAACTCAAGTCAATTATTTTTTTATAAGAAAAATAGATCTTTTATATTACAAAGATTGTAAAGTTATTATGAATGAAAGTTTATGTATTTAACATCACTTATTAGTTTTGGCCTTTTAGGTGAAAAGACGGAACATAAAAAATAAAGTAAAATATTTTCTTAGATTACATGGGCATTTAAAGAATACTAATAAAAATATTTTTTAGAGTAAAATTTAATATTTTATGATTTTAACTATGCATGAGAAAGTTAATGTTATGTGAAAAAAAGTAATTAGTGATATTAAGAATGTTGTAAATAATGTGCAAGAAAAAAATAAAAAAATAAGAAGCTTTGTTATAAAAATTAGTTCGAATTTAAAAGCTTGAAAATTTTGAAATGATTTAAAAGGGCCCAAACAACTCTAAGAAAATAATATATGATGCAAGTGATTTAGCAAATAAATATATTATAGATTAGATATTAAGAAGGGCACAAAATATATGTATAAGTTAGTCAAACA
This sequence comes from Dendrobium huoshanense, assembly GCA_016618105.1. NCBI lineage: Eukaryota > Viridiplantae > Streptophyta > Magnoliopsida > Asparagales > Orchidaceae > Dendrobium > Dendrobium huoshanense. The sequence goes on from CM028353.1 coordinate 56,011,921, forward strand.
AATAAATAGGACAAGGTTTTAGTTCAAGTGAAGTGCATTAAGTATGAAGATCAAAAAATGTTTTTATTAGAAAATGATATTCAATAAAGATGAATGAGATATTTCGATTTCAATGAAGATTGTGTGAATATGATTAACGTTAGTGATTTTAACACCCTAAATAAAAATAATTTTTTTTTTCATCATATTACTAAAATTGAAGTTATAGAGGCTTTAAAGAAAAAAAATGTGTGGAAATGCTGTTGGACCTGGTGATATTCCAATAGAGATGTGAAAATGCTTAGTAGGTGAAGGAATTTAGGCTTACAAAGCTTTTTAATAATATTTTGAGGATTAAAAAAATGTCAGATGAGTGGAGAAGAAGTGTGTTGATTCCTATTTTTAAGAATAAAGGTGATGCACAAGAATGTGAATTTTAGAGGAATTAAGTTAATGTGTCATACATTAAATTTATGAGAAAGAGTTATTGAGTATAGGTTATAACATGATACTAATATTTCTCAAAATTAAATTAGATTTATGCTGGATAGGTCTACTATGGATGCTATACATTTATTGAGGGTTTGATGGAGAAGTATAGAGAGAATAAAAATAAAAAAATAATAATAAAAAAAAATATATATATATATATATATATATATATATATATATATATATATTTATTGATTTAGAGAAGACATGATAAAGTTCTAAGAGAAGTGTCCTAGAGGGTTCTGGAAAATAAAATAGTTAATGATGTTTGTATTCAAGTCATTAAACATATGCATTCATGAGCTGCTACTTGTGTTCGAACATAAGGTGGTTTGATCAAGTAATTTTCTATTTCAGTTGGATTACATCAATGATCAGTTTTAAGCCCATGTCTTTTTCTCTTTAGTCATGGATGTCCTTGCTAGATATTTATAGGACGATGTGCCTTGGTGTATGCTTTTTGCTGATGATATTCTTCTTGCTGATAAGACTAGAGAGGGAGTTGAAGGAAAACTTGAATCATGGAGGTTAACTATAGAGTCTAAAAGTTTTCGTTTGAGTAGATCTAAAATAGAATTCTAGACATTAATAAGAGTACATGTTTTAGATATCTTGGTTCAAAGCGATGGTGAAATAGATGAGGATATTATTAGCAAAATTTATGTTGGATGGCTGAAGTGGAGAAATGCATCGTGCCTGTTGTGCGATAAAGAAGTACCCCTCAAACTTAAAGCATCGGGCCTATTGTGTGATGAAAAAGCACCCCACAAATTTAAGGGAAAATTCTATAAGATGGTGAGACATCATATTTTATGGCGCATAATGTTGTCCATTAAAAAAGAAATATAAAATTAAGATAAGTGTTGCAGAGATGAGGATGCTCAGGTGGATGAGTGGCTTCACTCTTAGAGACAAAATGGGAAGCGAGTATATATGTGAAAAAGGTTGAAGTAGCTCCAGTGGTTGATAAGATTAGAGAGTCGCCTTAGTTGGTTTGCACACATAAAACATCGGCCTTTCGATGACTTTGTTAGGAGAGTAGATGTATTGGATTTGACCTTGAAGGCCTAATATGAATGTATAATAGTAAATACTCTGGTCGACATTATGATCGTGTATTTGTTCGTTTGTTCAAGTCATGTCAACTCCGGTTCATTCAAAGAGGAGGATTGGACTTGAACTTAAGTTCACTTTTGACCCGTACAACATGCTTAGACCCCTGGTTTAAAAATTGAGCATAGTGGTCGAAGCACATGTGGGTCATTTAAATTTTATTTTTAAATAATGTGCATGTCTTTCAATGTACTTAATACGATATATTTTGCATGCTTGAAAACCCATTAATTATATCTTTAGTCTATGCAGCACCATCAGACGTCACATATGTGTCACACTTGTTGGGGCCCATACGGATGCGTGATTTTTAGTGCATTTTGCATAACATATTCATATATCAGATAGTGCATATGCATGTCGCATTGTTGGAAAATACTATGTATGATGTATTTGTGTGGCGACTTAATGCATTTGTGTAATGTATAATATATTCACATATTTGTATAATGCACTACAACGATGGATAATGCATTTATCTGTTGAATGATGTCCGTTGCATAATACTTTTTGCACATTGAATGATATGTATACATGTAATAAAATGTGTGTTTGATGTATATTCGTATTCACACACATTTGCACGTGTTTTTATATATTTGTATGCTTGCAAATGCATTTGCATGTTTTATGCATACCTATGTATTTGCATATGCATTTGCATGTTGTTAAACGTGTGTAAAATATATTTGTATATGTATAATGCACTTGTGTAGTGCACTCTCATATTTTATTTCGTGCATTAATATGGCACACTCGCACAAAATTCAATGCACTTGTATAATGACCTAATCATTAGCATATGTATAAGGTGGCTTGCATGATTAAGGATATGTGTGCATGTTACTTAGTACACTCGCATGATTTGCGGTGTACATACATACCCCTTGATTTATATGGATAATGCATTTGTATGTCTTTGTTACACTCACATTATACAATAGTACTCTTTCGGTTATTTGGCGCGTCATGTGCACTTTAATGAGGGCTTGTAGAATCCACGACATATAAAATGTGCTATTTTATTTCTTTTCGAATGCAAAACCTCACGTGGTGTACAACATTCATAGGTGCATATGAGTCTCCTGACTTAACTCTGGCGTGCACGCTACCTAAGACACTTGTGCATCCGTGACTCATCTTTTGAGTTTTGCTTAACGGGTCCTACAAGGGGATCATTTTTTTTGTTATAAATTGGGAATCCGATCCTAATTCATTTCTTTGCACATTTCAGTTCATAGAGTGTGTGTTGCTAAGGGGTTTGAGTGTACACGAGCTAGGAGCTAAGAGAGAAAAGTTTGGTTCCTATTTGTTGATGAGCAAGTAGTTGTCCTATAAGTTCATTGTAAGTTTTATTCTAATATGTTTTTAATTTTTATTTTCAGTGTTTTTAACTCAGGATGTCGTGTACTTTTTTGTTGACTTAAGAGTTTAGTTAGATTTCAATTTTTTCAAAAATTTTCTAAGACATGCGTTTTGTTATAAATTTCAGCAGCACCCCGGTGTTATCCCAACGTAGGGAGCTGCATCGGGTTTGCTAAGCCTTCCCACCTGCCAAGAAAGATGATCACAATAGGTGTCAAGTGATATTGCGACCAAAATTTTCTTCTACGCCTGTTAAGAAGGTAGTCACTGGTCTTCAGGTACCTGTTTATAAAACATAACATTTCCCCACCTGCGAAGAAAGGCAATCACGGGTATTTAATTGTTTTAACTTTATACATAGCATTTTTTTTCGGCCTACCAAGAAAGACAGTTATGGGTACTTAAAAATTTTACACGTTATGGGGATGGGGCTGCGGTGTAGTGCAATTCTGAATTATAAAAATATATTCTTAAGGCTCTATCTTCCCTAACTAATGCTTAAGTTTTCTCTGATATAAATTAACAAACCCCACTTTATATATGTAAGTATACGTGCCAAATTTAGTAATAAAATGATAGAGTTGAGTGTCAAACCCATGAAGAAGTATGCTTTCTAACAATCAACTGCAATTGTTTACTCTAATCACAAAATTATCTTACTTCAATAAAATGTTTGCTGTGGAGATTCAATCACTAAATACAAACAGTAAAATAATAGATATAGTATTTTAATAAAGTATTTTAAATTGATGAATACAATTTGCATATCTTTCCTGATGAAATTTTTAATTGTGATGTGATTCAGAGTATATGCATCTTTAGATCTCTATCGAGTTGTATGAGGGAAAATAATATCTGCTGATCTCCTATAGTTATATCGTCTTCTTAAGAACCTAGCATGTTTTACATTCTATGTCTAGGGATGCAAACACACTATTCTAATATTTCTGATTGTTTTTTTATTCCTCCATCGTGGCTATACATTATATTAAATTTTAACTACACACATGACCACTATGTGATAATATTGAAAACATCTTTCAACTTTAAAGCATAAGAATTTTCATTAGTACTTAATATCATGGTTTAAAATTGCGCAATATGAGGCTCGTCTTGAGGCTCGCCTTTGCGCAATTCTAATAAAAAACGCCTCGATGCTTACACCTCGAGTTTTTATATGAGGCTTGCGCCTCAACTTGGTTGAGGCCCGCCTCGCCTCACACTATATATATTAAAACTTATATAAATCTTGAAGTAAATGTCTGACATTGGACTCTATAGGAGAGGAGGAAGGGGAGAGATCAATTCACCATAACGATGATTCAAATGAAGAGCCCCTTAGTGATGACAATGCTGATGACTTATGAGTTCTTATGTGATATGTCATTGCTATTTATTTTTGGAAATTGGAATTATATGTTAATGAAAAGAATACTGGGATTTGGGAAAGATAAAATTTTGAGTTGAACTATATTTCATGTTGTCTTATTATTGAGATATTTTGATTTCACTTCATATCTTATGCTTTTTTATGTTTTATATTATTCACTTATTAGTATATAAAAAATTTATCATTTTGTGTTTACGCAACCTTTTGATTTGAGGCTTACGCCTCAAAACGCATTGAGGCTTACGCCTCGCCTCACGAATGAAAAACGCCTCAATACCCGAATACGCAATTTTAAACATTACTTAATATGTTATATATATCATCAATCCTAAACTAAGAAATTAGTCAGATATGACAGATAAGATAAGTAAACTCATTTCCATTAAAATCATAGAAGAAAGAAAATACAAGGGAATGATATTACTAGGAAGGTTCAATGAATCTTCTCTATACCTTTTCTTCCTTAATGTATAGAGTTGCTCCAACAAACACATACTAACACTCTAATAAATGTGTCATGTACTTCTCTAAATTCCTTAGTTGTCATCCTAAGAGAGATTTAGTGGAGTACTCTAAAATGTATTGAAATTAAACAAATGACTGAACTCTCTTACAAACATAACACATCGACTATTTAAAGGAAAACATAAAGTACACAACTGGTGCTACAACACTTGAAAGGTCGGTGCTGCTGTTCTCAAAAATAAACTAACACTATTGCACTATTGTTTTGGCTCCGTCGCGATGCTTGCTGACGGGCCGGGGATCAGTTACTTAGTGAACAGTCGCGTCGTTTCACTGACAGGCCGTGTCCCTAAGCAATTATAACTGCCACATTACAGCGCTGGTGACTTCCGAACGCTGCGATTCTAGAATGGCAATTTTGGCACTAGGGATTGATAGATTGTGATGCTCTGGCGCTTGAAAACAGTAAACTGAGCGCTATAAAGCTGACTCTTTTGTCGTTGTGGTGCTGTCTAACAGCGAAGTTGGCATCGCCATGTCGATATTATGGGGCTCCGACGGTGCCTTAGATGGCGTTGCGATGTTGTTTGGTTTGATAATTTGGAGCTGAATGAAACTTTCAATTTTATGCCTTTTCCTATATTTTTCCTGCACAACAGAACTAAACAATATATTTTCACTGGAAATATAACACATAAAATAACATATTATTTACACTTATCAACATGCAAATAAAATTTTCCGCCTACTAAGAAAATCGGTCATGAGTACTTATTTTCATGCATACAAATTTTCTCATATGATAAGAAAATGATCACATGTATTTATTTTTATGCACATGAATTTTCCAGCCTAAAAAAAGCAGTTACGAAAACTTATTTCATGTATAGCAAATTAAAATAACTAATGTCGAGGTAATACCTTAGATGCGCAGTGGATGCGACTAAGGCTATTAGACTTGTTGATGAAAGCAAAAATTTGGAAAAGCCCCAAAGTTTTGCAAGCAAAAGACATGCTTCCTAGGATAAAGAAAATACACCAAATTCTGAACTTAAGTAGAGAACCATTATTGAGCTGGACTTAAGTAGAAGCTTACAAAAATATCAACTCAACTTATTTTGATCCCCCCCTTTGCCTACATCATTTGTGATGCATAAATATTTTTTTTTTATGATAATATTTTATTTTATTTTATATATGTATATATTTTTGTGGATAAAATAATCCTCTATTTCTTGAATGAGAAAGAGAGAGAAAGAAGGGATTTGGTTAGGATTTGGGTGGAAAAGATGTAGGAATGTGTTTGTAGTGAGGAGGATGTTAGAGAGAAAATATATCTTTAATTTTAGAGAGAAAAACAGGAATTTTTCTCTCTAGGAAGAGGAAAAAGAAGAAAATATAGAATAATACATCACGGTTCAAAAGTAGTAAAAATGAACAAAGTTATAATTCTAATTTTGAAGAAATACTGATGTAGACGCATCCTTGACTCAAACTCGGCTAGCATTGGTGGTGTTGTCCGTGACTCCATGGGTAAACCGCTCCTTGCTTTCGGTAGATAGCAACTTCATTGGGACATTAATCAGCTCGAATTGGATGCTGTTTTCTCCTTGAAGGACTTCATTTCTGATTGGATGTTTGATAATAAAGGATTAATAATTGAGGGAGATAACTACAATGTTATAAAGTTCCTCTAAGATTCAATGAAGAAATCTAAGGCTGACAACCGGATTTCCGAGAAGATATCCTTCCTTTATGACTTCAATAAGGTGATATTTTTGCATACTTCCAGAATTTGTAATAAGGTTGCTGATTTATGTGCCTCCCTAGCCCTTAACAATAATTTTTGTTTTGTTTCTTTTACCAATTTAGATATTCCTTCTTCCTTGTTTGACATGTTGAAGAAGGAATATGTGATTTGCACTACATGATTAGCTTGTATTAGGTTGTTTTTTCCTTCTTTAATGCATTTGTGCACTTTAAAAATAATAATAATAATAATAATTACCCTAATTTGTCATCTTTATTATTGCTTAATTTGAATTCCTGTTTTATAGATTTAATTATTAATTTTTGAATTTTAAAGTGAATAATATAGTTTAAGTATTATATATGTTAGTATTTAAAATTGAAATTTTCATTAGTTTATTATCATTAATACTTGTTTTCTTATTTTATTCTTTGTGAATTTTAAGTATAAGATTATAATCGAATTCTAGTCTTTTGACTGATACCAATTTTTAAATGTAATCATCTTTTATTTTTCTTTCTATAATAGAACTATTTTAAGTCTCCTTTTTATTTTATTTTATTGATTACATAGTTAATAATTTTGAATATCAATTTTATTTTGAACCCTTTTACAATTGTAAAGAATTTAATGTAAGGATTTAATAAGATTACTAATTCCAAATTTTGGATTGCTTATGATTTTCAATTCTAATCTACTCATATCAAATTATTAATTCCAACTATTCATCTTTATTTCAAAAATTAATATATAAAGGTATTACTTATAATTTTAAATTAAAGCAATAACTTAAATGATTTAGTTCATTTAATTATTAATTTTTTTCACTCTATAAGTATAAATAGTATTCATTTAAACTATTATTTAGGGTTTTATTATTATTCCTATATAATGTTTTATTATCATTTTTACTAAGGGTAATTAAATAATCAGAATGCAATAATTATAGCAAGCATGTGAGAAATTTTAATAAAGTGTAAATAAAAGAAACAAAAATACTAATTAACACAACACATGCTTTTATATAAATAATAAAAGATGCATAAAACATGTGTTAATATAACATAACATAGGTTACAATATAACTAGTGCACCAGGCACAATGCATATCATACTGGCTTCTAAAGTCAATTAATAAAACATACTCCAATTAAGTGCATTATCTTCTAAAAAATATGAAGTACAACCAAGATACAAACACACATCCTCTGTTCCTCCAACTTCAAGATTTCCTTATTCATCTAATCGCATGGTTTCAATCTATTATGACAATTGACTTTGAAAATATGAAAAAAAAAATTATCTTGAATACAGATGCACCATTGAGATATATTCAAATAATAGAATATGGGTCAACCCATCGATATTTAATTTTTTCATGGCAAAACTTATTGTAATCAAACTGTAATATGTCTTGACTATGATGAAATTCATACTCTAAAACTTCGCATTTATACATTTTCTTTATTTCAGCCTTATATTTTCTTGTATCCTCATAAGCTTCATCATTGAGATTATGAAGTTTATTAATGATAGCAAAACTTTGTATGTGGAGAAGACAATAGCAACAACATCAAACCTTTGTCCCACTATGTGGGATCGGCTACATGAATCCTTTTTTGCCATTGTGTTCGGTTAAAAGTTAAATTCTCATTTAAATCTAACAAGGTTTTAAAAGGAGAAATCGGGAATCGAGGCATTTTTTCTAAGCGAGGCGAGGCGTAAGCCTCGAGGCGGATTGAGGCGTAAGCCTCAAAACGATTAAAATAAATTAATTTAAAATTTAAAAAATGACAAAAAATAACAAAATATTATGTCAACTATGAATTTGAATATTTGTTTTAAGATAATATTACTGGAATACAAGATTTAAAATAAACTTACTTAAAAATAAAACATCCCCTTAGGATCAAGACCCAAAGCAGGCTCATCATCACTTTGATTGTCTTCAAAAGAATCATCATAATTAATGTCAAAGTTATCCTCCAACTCTTCTTCATTTATAATATTTTTTCCTTTATCTTCTATATCAGTTAATATTTCATTAGCTCTAAAATGAAACAATAGTAACATACAAAATAATTTATTATATTTAAGAATACCTTTAAATTTTTTTGAAGCTCCAATCTCACTTTGTTTCTTTTTTTTTATATACTTGGGTAGTTGCTTCATTGTCTTCTTCATTGACATGACTTTCTCCTTCTGCTTCAACTTCAGAGACATCAGCATTCTTAGGAGTAACCCATTTATTATCAGATTGTAGCTCATCAACAAGCAAAGGGTCAATTTCATTCTTAATATTTCCCTGATTTTATAATTTGAGATGTCTATCTTTCAATTTTTTGTTAAACATAACAAAAACTAGTTTGTTCATTAGATCTGCCGCCAATCGATTTCTTCTCTTTGTATGAATTTGATTGAAGATACTCCAATTACGCTCGCATGCAGAAGTCGAACACGTTAGGCTAAGAACTTTAATTGCAAAAGCTTTCAATTAAGGAACATCATCTCCAAACTGAGCCCACCAACGTTCTACATGAAGACAAACATAGTATTTTATGAATATTGGTTGAAGTAGAAAACTTGAATATAAATATTAACATTAAAATTATAAATACTAAAATTATAAACATACTAGGAGATCGTGTTTTGTAGCATGCTTGTGCTGCTCTAAATCCAAATATTCCCTTCTTCAAATGAAAATCCTCAAGTTGATCATTCACTTTGAGGTAGTCTTCTTCAGAAATGAGTATGTCCATATATGCATACAAACCAGTTTTCACCTCTTTGTCAACATGAAAATCCTTATCATAATGAAATTGGGGATTTAAATAGTACGCAGCAGCATGTAAGTGTTGGTGTAATTGTCGATCCCACTTTTCATCTATAATATCCCATATTTCTTTGTAGGCACTTTCTTGACATCTCAATTCTTTTGCAATGTCTTCTTTAGCCCTATTCATTGCTTCATAAATAAATCCCATAGTCGGGGCCCTCTCACCATCAATCATTTTAAGCACCTTTACTAATGGTTCTGTTGTCTTCAAAGCATAATTTGTACTGCGCCAAAATGAATAATCTTTCATAACAATCTTTTTAACTTGTTTTCCTTCTTGTTTTTTGGCCCATGAACTTTTATCCCACTCTTCAGAAGCAAACATTGCTTCCAAAGGTTGTCTTAACTCCCTGAATCTCTGCAATATTAAATATGCAGTAGCAAATCTTGTAACAGCAGGTCTAATAATTTCCTTGTCAGTGAATTTTCTCATCAAGTTGAGTACCCAAGAATGATTGTATATAAACTTACTAATGAATTTGGCCTTCAATATGACTGATTTATGTTGAGGCAACTGTCCCAACCTCTCAAGCATCAAGTCAATACAATGTGCAGCACAAGGAGTCCAGTAAAGGTGAGGCCTCTTCTCCATTAACATTCTTCCTGTAGCTTTGTATGCACTTGCATTATCAGTAACAACCTGTACTATTAAGGCATCTCCCATTTCCTCCACAACTTCATCCAACATTTCAAACAATAATTGTGCATCCTTTATTAAGCTTGAAGCATCTACTGATTTGAGAAAAACGGTTCCATATGGATTGTTGACCAAGAAATTAATAATACTTCTATTTCAAATATCTGACCAACCATCTAACATTATTGTCACTCCTGTCTCAATCCAAGTCTTCTTAACATCATCCACCTTTTTTGATGTTGTCTTAACCTCCTCATTCAGCATCCAAGTCCTCAGCTCATACATGCTTGGAAGTTGTAATCCTCTTCTATAGCTTCCAACAGATCGTAACATATTGATCCACGACGGACTCCTAACAACATTAAATGGAACCCATTTTCATAGATGAATCTGGCGATATCCAAACAAACTCTGTTCCTGAGTTCTTTTGTAGCTGTAGGTGGCTGAATATCCCGAGTATTTATGTTTTCCTCGTTATCAATATTTAGCATAAATCTATCCATGGGATCTCGACTGCCTCGGTCAGATGAAACTAGATGGCTTCCAGTACTGGAACCTTCATGCTGTGATCCATAGTAAGAAGAGTTTCCCATCATTTCTTCTATATTTCTTTGTGTGACCTCTTTTGTGGTGGCAAACATCTTTAAATAATTTGTACATTCCTTTTTCACCTCATCAGGAACTTTTGCACATGGTCCCACATTGACATGAGTGCAGGCTAGATGATCTTTCAATCTCTTGACGCCACCAGTTATGCGTTTCTCACAAAAATTTCATTTCATGTAAACATATCCCTTCTTTGCACCTTCAACTGACACTTCAACTTGACTTCCATATTTCTATGCAAGATCTTTCCTTCTTGTGCCCTTAGTCATGCTAACAATATGACATATTTTAATAATTATTTGTACTACCAATAATAAAATAACATGAATACAAAAATATACCAGTCTGCTGTGGTCCAAGGGGGCGCTGCCCCCTGGCGGGGTTCGACCTGTATATGCTCAATACCGAGCGTACCGAGCATGTACAGCTAAGTATCGAGCCTGTACCGCGCATGTACCGCGCATGTACCCCTCAGTACCGAGCATGTACTGAGCATATACCACTCATTATCGAGCATACCGCTCAGTACTGAGTGGTACTAGCTCAATACCGAGCGTGTACCGAGCATGTACCGAGCATGTACCGCTCAGTACCGAGCATATACCGCTCGTTACCGAGCATACCGCTCAGTACCGAGTGGTACTAGCTCAGTACCGAGTGGTACTAGCTCAGTACCGAGCGTGTACCGAGCATGTACCGCTCAATACCGAGCATGTATCGCTCAGTACCGAGCATATACCGCTCAGTACCGAGCGGTACTAGCTCGGTACCGAGCATGTACTTGCTCGGTACCGAGCATGTACTTGCTCGGTACCGGGCATATATCTAGCGGTACCGAGCATGTACTGAGCGGTACTGAGCATGTACTGAGCGGTACTGAGCATGTACTGAGCGGTACCGAGCTTGTACCTGCTTGGTACCGAGCATGTACTGAGCGGACGAATGAAAGAAACCGAATCAGGAGTTATTCAGGCTTTCGTTACTGCACGTCAAAGTTAAGGCCACAACACCGCGTACCTGCTCTTCCGACCTAACAGATGCCTGAACGTTTCCTGCACTCACAACTTCGACTTCGTTTCTTTACCTGCGTCGTCTCCTTCCGACTTCGTCTCCTACACTTACGGCTTCGTCTCCTTCTCTCACGGCTTTGTCTCTTTCCCTCACGGCTTCGCCTCTAGTTCGCCTTTCAATTCTCACAGGAAGCCCTAATCCTATACGCGAATACACGAACACGAATCGGTTGCGTCGTATTTATATATATACTGAAGAAAAAATTTCGAGGCGGTGCCTCATACTGCCTCGAGGCGTTACGCTCTAGTGCGTACGCCTCATGCGAAAAAATTGTAGGCTTCGCTGGATGGTTCGAGGCGTAAGCCCCAATACGCATGACTTCCGCCTCGAATTGAGGCGCGACTCAATGCAGACGCCTCGTCCGCTTTTTTAATGGTTGAAATCTAATAAAGAAATATCATTTCTAATATTTTCTAACCAAGTTTTTTAGGTCTATCTCTACCTTTCTTAATATAAGTCAAATCTAATACCTCAATTTTCCTATTCGGGTCATCGGAAGGCCTCCGTTTAATGTGACCAAACCATCTAAGGCGACTCTCTCTAATCTTATCTTCCACTGGAGTAACTACAACCTTTTCACGTATATGCTCATTTCGTATCCTATCTCTAAGGGTCAAGCCACTCATCTACCTAAGCATCCTCATATCTGCAACACTTAACTTAATTTTATGCTTCCCTTTTAATGGCCAACATTCGGCACCATAAAGCATTGCAGGTCTCACCACCATCTTATAGAATTTTCCCTTAAGTTTGAGGGGGGACTTTTCTATTGCACAATAAGCCCGATGCATTCCACCACTTCAACCATCCAATTTGAATTCTGCTCTGATAATATCCCCATCAATTTCACCATCACTCTGAACAATAGATCAAAGATATCTAAAACGTGTACTTTTATTAATGACTTGATTGCCCAAAATCACAATCCCCTCACTAGGTTTATTGCTACTAAAATTACACTATATATTCAATTTTAGATCTACTCAAGCGAAAACCTTTTAAATTGGATGCTTTAATGGCTTTAAATAAAATAACTTAAGAGTGGATGTATGAAGTTAAAGGTATCATTATAGAAGGAGACAACTACAATGTTATGAAGCACATCCAAGATACTTTTAATAAGGGTCCAACTGTAAGTAATCATCCAGAATTACTTGATTTTTTCTTTCTTAGAAATTTCAATCAAGTCATTTTTCAATTTGTGAATAAAAGATGTAATAAGTTAGCCGATTGTTGTGCTAATCATGCTAGGTTGGGTGATTTTATTTGGAATAATTTGATTATCAACATTGTTCCTCCCATGTTCTTCAAATTGTTGGAGGAATGTGATAATCTTAGCTTTGTTTAGAACTTTTTGTCTTTTAATAAATTTGCTATATGCATCTTCTAAAAAAAAAGCGAAAACCTTTAGACTCTAAAGTTGACCTCCGTAATTTAAGTTTACCTTCAACTCCCTCTCTAGTCTTATCAACAAGAAGAATATCATCAACAAAAAGCATACACCAAGGTACATCCTCTTGCAAATGTCTAGTGAGAACATCAATTACTAAAGCAAAAAGATATGGACTTAAGGCTGATCCTTGATGTAATCCAACCGAAATAGGAAAATACTTGGTTAAACCACCTTGTGTTTGAACACAAGTAATAGCTCATGCATACAAATCTTAAATGATTTGAATATAAGCATTATTAACTCCTTTCTTTTCAAGAACTCTCCATAACACTTCTCTTGGAACTTTATCATATGTTTTCTCTAAATCAATAAATATCATATGTAGATCCTCCTTATTCTCTCTATATTTCTTCATCAAACCTCTCAATAAATGTATGGCTTCCATAGTAGACATACCCGGCATGAATCCAAATTGGTTTTGAGAAACAATAGTATCACGCCGCAACCTACGCTCCATAACTCGCTCCCATAGTTTTAAAGTATGACACATTAACTTAATTCCTCTATAATTCGTACACTCATGTGCATCACTTTTATTCTTAAAAATATGAATTAAAACACTTATTCTCCATTGATCTGCATCTTTTGTCTTAAAAATAGTATTAAAAAGTTTAGTAAGTATAGAAATTCCTTCATCTCTTAAGCATTTCCACATCTCTATTGGAATATCATCAGGTCCAACAGCTTTTCCACACTTCATTTTAATCAAAGCCTCTCTAACTTCGATTTTACTTATACGCCGATAAAAAAAAAATCTTTATTTTTATTTAGGGTGATAAAGTCACTAAAGTCAATCGTATTTTCACATTCTTCATTAAAAAGTTTAGCAAAAATGTCTTATCCACCTTTGTTGAATATCACTTCTAAGAAAAGTACTTTTTGATCTTCATCATTATTACACTTCACTTGAACTAAATCCTTACTACTCCTATCTCTTTGTTTGACTAACTTATACATATATCTTTCTCCCTCATTAGTATCTAATCTATTATATAAATCATTAAAACTAAACTCTTTGCATCGCAAATAGCTTTCTTAGATTCCTTACGAGTCTCTTTATAGCTTTCCCAATTATCAGAATTTGTACATCTAAACCAATTTTTATAACAAATATTCTTATTTTTTATTTTTTCTTACAAATTTGGATTCCATCATTAACTATTTTTACTATTAAGAGTTTTTCCCTTCGAAACTCCAAGCACATCTTTTGCAATATTCTTAATGTCACAAGCCACTTTTTTCCTTATAATATTGGCATCCTCATGCACAGACAAAATCATAAGATCTAAAATCTTACTCTCAAAAATACTTTTGTTAATATTTTAAAAGTCCCAATCTAATCCTAGAAATTTGGTTTACTTTATTTTTTATTTTTTGCCCCTTTATCTTAAAGTCCAAAACTAATAATCGATGTTGGGTACATAAATTTTCACTCCGAATAACTTCACAATCTTTGCAATCTAAATGATTTAATTTTCTTATAAGAAAATAATCAATCTGTGTTTTACTATATCCATTTTTAATAGCTCTAAGAGATCCTTTTAATCTATTATAAAATATTTGATTAATCAACTAATTAGATAATGCATGATTAATTATAGCATTAATTATAGCTCTAAGAGATCCTTTTAATCCATTATAAAATATTTGATTAATCAATTAATTAGGTAATGCATGATGCAAGCATTTTTTAAGCATTTATTTAAATCTTTCCCAACTCTCATAAATGGATTCCCCTTTAAATCGAGTAAAAGAAGTTATGTTATTTTTAAGTTAGGCATCTTTTGAAGGTGGAAAATACTTAACAATAAACTTACGAGCCAACTCATTCTAAGTTGTTTTAGAGCCTAGAGATAGAATTCAATCACATTTTAGCTTTATCTTTTAGAGAAAATGGAAACAATATAAGTCTAATAATATCATTACTAACACCATTGTACTTAAATATTGCACAAATTTCTAAGAAACTGGCTAAATGTAAATTAGAATCTTTTACAGGAGTTCATCCAATCTAAGAGTTTTGAACCATTTAAATATTAGCTGGTTTTAATTCGAAATTATTAGCTTAGATTGTAGGTATATTTTTTCTCTGATGAATTTCGTTTATTAAATGGTTTGCATAATCCTTAATAGGTCTAGAATGATTTTGCTATAACTCTGGCTCAACCATTTTTAATATCTTTTTGTTTTTCTGAATTTTAGAAATAGTTCTCTCAATTTTAGGATCAAATGACAAATTTCATTCTAAGGCTCTAAAGCATACAATCAAGAAAAAAATAAAATATATAATTAATAATCAAAGAAAAAAATGTAAGTAGATCTAACTATGCAATTAATTCAACAATATAGTTAAAATATTGCAAAAAATGAAACAATTCCCCGGCAATGGTGTCAAGCATTTGATGGGAATGGGGCTGTGAAGGAGTGCAATTTTGAATTATAAAAATATATATTTAAGACTCACAAAGCTTAGGTTTCTTTAATATAAATTAACAAACCTTATTTTATATACGTAAGTATATATAAGAATCAAGTAATAAAGTGATAGAGTAGAGTTTCAAACCTACGATGAAGTATACTTTGTAGCAGTCAACTACTACTGTTTACTCTAACAACAAAATTATCCTACTTTAATAAAAATGTTTGTTGTGGAGACTCAATTATTGAATAAAAATAAAATAATTGATACAATATTGGAAAAAAGTGTTTTGGATTGATGAATATAAATTGCATATTTTTCCTAATGAAATTCAAAAGTCGGCGCTACTATGCCCAAAAATGAATTAACGTTGCATCGCTATTGTTTTCACTTCGCCGATGCGCTTACTGACGTGCATCAGTTGCTTAGTGAATAGTCACGTCGTTTCACTAATAGGTTGTGTCCTTGGGCAGTTACAACTGCCACATCGCAATTCTGCTGACTTTCGAACGATGCAGTGCCAGAATGGAAATTTAGGCGCCGAGGTGTGATAGATTGTGAGGTTGCGACGCTTGAAGACAATAAGCTGGACGTTGCGAAGCTCACTCTTTTGTCGTAGCGATGTTGTCCAACAAAGAAGTTGGCACCTCCATGTCGATATTGTGGTGCTCCAGCGGTGCCTTTGAGGTGTTGCGGCGTTGTTTGGTATGATGCCATGGTGTTGGATGATACTTATAATTTTATTGTCTTTTTCTATATTTTTCTTGCACAACACAATTAAACAATACATTTTAACTAGAAATATAATATGTAAAATAACACATTATTTACACTTATCAACATGCAAACAATTTTTTTGTCTGTTAAGAAAAACGATCATGAGTACTTATTTTCATGCATACGAATTTTCTCATTTGCTAACAAAAAAGGTCACATGTACTTATTTTTATGCACATGAATTTTTCCGTCTACTAAAAAAAGTAGTCACGGATACTTATTTCATATATATATAATTAAAATAACTAGTGTCGAGGTTATACCTTAGATGCATGATGGATGTGACGACGGCTAGACGAGTCGCGTGAGACTTGTGATGCATAATTTTTTTAATGATAATATTTATGTTATTTTATATATGTTTATATTTTTGTGCAATGGGGGGCTAGAGAGAAAGAGATAATGCAACCTCTCTTTCTAGAGAGAGAAAGAAAGGGAAAGAGGTGATTTGGTTAGTGTTTTGATGGAAAGATGTAGGAATGTGTTTGTGCTCGGGAGGATGATGTTAGAATGAGAAAACCTCTCCCTCTAATTTTAGAGAGAAAGAGGAAATTTTTTCTCTAGATAGAGGGAAAAGAAGGAATGAGAGTGGGAGGTGTTTGAGAATGAAGAATAAGGTATTCAAAATGAAAAATTATGAAATTTCTCTCTTTCTAGAGAGAATTTTTCTCACTTTAGGTCTAGAGAGAAAGTGAGGGATAATAGGACATTCTGGTGGAGGGGTAGGTGTTGGGGAATGTTTCTTTGATGAAGGGGGATGTGGGATTTGTGGGATTGAGAGGGAGAAAGCGATAAATTAGAGTTAGGGTTAAGGTTAGGGTTAGGTTTATGAAGATGGAGGAAAAAGAAGGTGACGAAGAAGAAGTGGTGAAGAAGAAAGAAAAATGAAGGAAGAAGGAAGAAGGAGATGGAGAAGGGAAGAAGAAGAGAAGAAAAAGATGGAGGAAATGAGTTATCTTGGTGGCGGCGGGCATGGCTGGCGGCGTTTGGTCATGTGAGGGGGAGTGAGCAAACCGAGAGAGGAGAGGGCTTGTGCATGAGCTTCATGTGTGAGAATCGTAATGAGGCTAGTTAAGGAGTGTTATGAGGGAATGTGTATGAGTGAGGGTGTTTTAGGGATTATTTAGATTTTAGCTTTTTTTTTTTAATTCCTCTTTTTGTTAATTATTATTTATAATTAGTTTTAAAATATAAAATTGATAATAATTTTTTTAATAATCATGCATCGATTCAGTCGCCATGTCATTGTCATCGTGCACGCACGTCAAAGCCACCTCGATCTATGCGCACGAAATTTTTAATTTATGTCGATCAATAATTCCAATCAATGTGGATGCCTATCTTAACTATTCTTGTTGCTCCAGACATGCTGACACTATTTGTTTTGCAAGCCATTTCGACGATTTATATTTTTGGTCAACTCGTATTACGTAAGTTTTGTGTGATGCCGCACTTTTTATTTTCAAAACTGACCTTGCGCGGTCAATATGATCGTATTGAAATTAAATATTAATTAATTGATTAAGTTAATTAATTTTTAATTAAAATTCATTAATTAAAATTAATTAATTGAAATTAATTAGTTAATTAAAATTAACTTATTGGAATAAATAATTAATTAAAACTAGTTAATTACTTGATTAATTGAAATTAATTAATCAAAATTAATTGATTAATTAAAATTAATTAATTAATTGAAATTAATCTTGTTATTATCAATAGAATTCAAGTTGGATGGTTGAAGTGGAGGAATGCATTGGGCTTGTTGTGTGATAGAAAAGTTTCCGTCAAACTTAAGGGAAAATTTTATAATATGGTGATGAGAACTGCAATGCTTTATGGTGCTGAATGTTGGTCTTTAAAAGAGAAGCATAATATTAAGTTAAATGTTGCAAAGATAAGGATGCTCAGGTGGATGAGTGACTCTACCCTTAGAGATAGGATTCGAAATGAGCATATACATGAAAAGGTTGGAGTTGCTCAAGTGGAAGATAAGATTAGAAATAGTCGCCTTAGATGATTTATTCACTTAAAACGAAGGCCTTCCGATGACCTGATTAAAAAATAGAGATATTATATTTGACTTATGTTAAGAAAGGTAAATGTAGACCTAAAAAGACTTGGTAAGAAAATATTAGAAATGATATTTCTTTATTAGATTTAAATGAGAATTTGACTTTTAACAGGACACAATGGAGAAAAAGGAATCATGTAGCCAACCCCACAGTGGGATGAAGTCTTGATGTTGTTGTAATTGATTAATTGAAATTTAAATCAATTGATTAATTGAAATTTAAATCAATTGATTAATTGAAATTTAAGAATGATTGATTAACTGAAATCTAAAATCTGTTGGTTAATTAAAATTCGAGAGCAATTAAAATTCGAGAACATTTAAAATTCATGAACAGTTGAAATCCGAGAGTTGTTGATTAATTGAAAACTAAGAGTAATGAAATTTAAATGTTAATTAATTGGTTATTTACAAGGTTTTAAAATTCGGACTGAACCGGCCGGTTGAGCAGTGAACTGACCATTAGACCAGTTTGATCCACTCTGAAAGCCGCTTCTACATCAAGCCGGACTGAACCAATCAAAATCGCCAGTTCAACCAGCAAACCGATGAACTGTCCACGGTTCTTTTGAATCAGCCGACTCAATTATCACAATTTTTAATAATTAAATAATAATTTTATTATATTTAAGATTAAATATTAAATAATTTTCTTAAATAAATAACTTAATTTATATTTAAAATATTTAATTTACATTAGTATGAAATTTTTATTATAAATATTTGCTTCTAACCATATTGAAGCATCTTCATATGACCCCACCACTCCATGTGACCTCTTAAGGAAACTCAAAATGCTATACAAACAATAGTAAGAAGAATTTTCCAAATGAAGTGGGACTAAAAAGAAAAGTTAAGGTGTTTATGAGCTCATAACATGTATAATTTCAATAAAATTTATTTTTAAACAAATTTTTTAATTAATTATTTATAATGTGAATAATATTTATTTATTAGTTGATAATTATAATTTATTTATTTATACACTATAAAAATAATTTTATCTATTTGTTAATGATAAATTTTTCTTACATAAATAATTTTAAGATATAAATTTATAAAATAAATTTGCTATATAATATGTATATGTAAAATATATGTAATCATATAACATAAATTAAGAATAATTTATATTAAATTTATAAATTAATGTTAGAATTAAATTTATATTCAATATATAATATAAAATAGTAATAATTCATATTAAATTATGTGTTTATATATAAATTAAATTTATATTAAAAATCAAATTGAAAAATGTTTAATTATAAAATTATCATATTATTATAATATAAATTCTTATAATTATGAGATTTGGGATTTTTTGCCTTATGTGAGATTTTAAAATAATTCTTTTAATTAATTATGTAAGTTTTATGTTTCATAGTTTTTTATTTCATTTAAATTTTTATCTTATATTTGGATTAATAAAATTATTATTATGTTAATTTTATTTAATTTTAATAATATTATTAATATTATGTCATCCAATTCGACCGGTTGAACCAGTCAAACCTTAAACCTCTCCTTTCAAATTATTGTCCGGTCCGGTTTTCATAATCTTGGATGTTTAAATTAACTAATTAATTGGAATTTTAAAAAATCAAATTAATTGATTAATTAAAATAATCTGTTAATTTAAAAATCATTAAAAATTGAAATTTTTTGTTATTTATTAAAGTAATTAATAAATTAATTTTAAATTAAATTTGAGCTTTTTTAATATGAGGAGAGCCATTCTGGTGAGAATTTTGGTTAATGAAAATACAGGAATAAGCTATGTAGTTTTCATTAATAAATCCTAAGTACAAGCTAAACATTGAAACCACACTCCTAAATTAAGACTCAAAACTCAGACAAAACAAACTCTCTATCTAAGCTCTCCAATGCTCCAAACAAGCTCATATAGGTACAAAGCTCAAAATACTTGCAAATAAAGAAATAAAATTGATCAATAATAAAACAACTATTAAAACAAAAAAAAGGAATAAGTGTTCAGTTAAACTACAGTACTAAAAGAAAAAGCAGGGTGCTGAAAGAAAATCGTGTACTTAACGATAAAAAGGGTACTAAAAGAAAGCACTTGGGCGAAGACAGTAAAGAACTAAATTAAAGTAACTTATGTCTAATCTACCCTAAACTAAAACAAATAGGCTACTTCCAAAGGAAAGCAGTAAGTCTTACAAACCAATGGGTTACTTCAAAGTGAAGCAGTAAGACCTATACATTAAGAAAACTTTTAAGAGAAGTACAACAACACTAATACCCAAACAAAAACTACAGAAAACTTTAAATGAAAGTAGTAAGACCTATCTAAATAAACGACGAAGCTATTTCTAAATACAGAAGCCATAAGATCTACCAAAATAGGCAGACATATTCCAAAGTCGTAAGACCTACTATTTGAGAGAATTTTAAAAGAGTACTAAACTCTTGACTAAACAAACAGACAACTTTAAGAGAAATTATAAGACCTATCCAAACAAAATCGACAGGCCGCCTTGCTTATAGGGCTAGGTTATAAGACCCACCATGAGACCACTTCTAAACATAGAAGTCAGAAGTCCTATCCAAAATAGATAGACGTCTTCCAAAGGAAGTTGTAAAACCTGCTATTCGAGCTATTTTAATAGAAGCCATAAGACCCACTTCTAAAATCTATGGACAACTTCTAATGGAAGCCATACGACCCAACTAAAATTTAACCTTCTGTGCAACTTTCAATGAAAGCAGTAAGACCTAACTTTTAAAAACAATCGGGTTACTTCCCATAGAAGCCGTAAGCCTTGAATCAACTCAAGCAAATGGGTAACTTCTTAATGAAGTCATAAATCCCAAACTAAATAAACTATTAGTATTCTAATAAATACAAATCCTAAACTTCCATAAAATTACGAACTACTCAAAATCATTTTAGTTTACTCAAGATTCCTTAGAGGAAGCACCACATGGCTGCTATTTAGATTATCTGGACATTATGATAAAAAATCGCTAGTGTTGGTAGATTGAAACATGCGGTATATCCAAGATGACAGAACCATAAGATCTTGATCGGGTTTACCTTCATTTTCCCCTACAACTGAGACTAAAAACACCTAAATTATTCATCCTTAACCAAGAGTTCTTTCTTATGCGTTAAGAGGTGTAATTAATTTTAAGTGTTTGAACTCGTGCGAAGTAAGACCCCAAATCTAACTAAACTCTTAGACTACCCTCAGGAGAATCTAGTTACTACAATCTGCTTCAAGGAGAGTGGAATCCTATGGTTGTTAGGTGGGATTCATACGCTATTTTTTTGGAGCCAACACAACCGTTATTTTTACTATTTATAAAATCTCATAACATATAGTTTAATAATTTAGTCTTTGATGCTAATTTATTTGGGATTGATGGGATGCTTCTTGATGCTTACTATTCAATCATGTAATGTAAATGTGTTGCTTGTTTGAAGGAACTTGGCCTTGCCTAAAACTGGAAACCTTAAATTTTTAAAAAACTGTAATGAAGGTAATGAATGACATAAATTTTTTTTGTGGTGTATTATTATGTTGGACCTTTATAATTGAAAAAAAAAACTTCTTACATGAACTAAATCAATGGTATATGTGATGGATTATAGTGTTGATGTAATGCACTTGTAAGATTAAATTGATAGAAAGTAGTATACTTAATAAGGAGAAATTAAGTCTTACCAACAAGATCAATGGTCTTCTTTTTTGAAGTGATCAATGGTTTTTTTTTTTTTTTTAACCTTCTTTTATTTCATGAGGGTAAAATTGATGGATTGATGAGGGATTATGTATACAGTGGACCATTTTTTTAGAATTGAAGAATGTTTATTTTTTGAACCTCTCTCTTCAACCCTGGATATCTATGGTTTATTGAACCAAGGCTATGATTTTAGTCTTGATTCTTAAATTGTTTTTTTAAAGAAATGATTTATATGGATTTCTTTGTGGTGTTGGATTATGGAAAAGTTTTTGTTAGAAGCAAAATCATATTTGCTTATCCTTTCTTCTATGTAATAGGTCAGGGAATTCATGAGGGTATGATGTGTATTTAAGAGGAATGCACACTTTCAAGATTAACTTGATGATAACGAACTAAACTTGGAGAAACTATGCCTTACTAAAAACCTAAAGCTTTTTTTTTCTAGCCATTTCATTCTCTCTTCTTTGATTTCTTTTTTTCCTGATTTCTTCTCCTCTTGATGCCTTGGCTTCTTTTTTTCTTTTTGCTTGCCTTGATTTATCCTTGATTTTTTCTCCCTTCCTTTTTACATTTAATTAAATCCTTCACTATTAAATTCTTAGGTAGAGGTACAAGATGACATAATTGAGGGCTTGAGATTAGGTAAGTTCGATGGGTATGTGAATATGGTGCTAGATTTGTGGGATAGAAAATCTCTCTCGGAGGAAATTTTTGAGAGAATTATATGATTGACTGACTATCCTGTGAGAGGAATTTCTTTGATTCATTATTGGCAAATGAATGGATAAAAAAAGAAATCTTGTGCGAGCTAGTATTTATGGGAAATAGATGCCACTTTATAATTAAGGGGCATTTTGGTTTTCTGCATTAGGAGTTTAATGTATTCGAAATGCAAGGGTTTTGAAAATATTGATGTTTGGTTTAAAGTAAAAGGAATGCATTGTAAAATTTTGAAGTTGAAGGAACTCATCCTCTAATTCAAATCTACTGTGTTTGAAAATTTTCAGATTTTGGCGATCTCCAAGTGATTACCCATACATAAATACTTGACTGCCATTACATAATATAAATTGTATGCTTTAACGACTTTCTTTATAAGTTATCCTTAGAAATCAATATACATGTCTACAATGATACAATATATTTTTTTAATTAAATTTTGTCATTAGTCACCTCCTTGACAAGGTGTCTCCTCCAATTCTCTACTTTGTACTCTTCTACGATTGTAAGTCACTTCAAAATTCTCTCTACATATAATCAGATGAATCTTGGACACCATAAGATACAAAATCTTTAAGAACTTGTACTACTAATTGGAAATTCACACTAAGCATATACCAAAATTACTTACCTTGATTTCCTTTTCCCTAAATTTCTTCTTCATTCTATATTATTTGTTGACTGAGTAAAGATTCTACACTTAAAACAACAACTTCAATATTAACCACATTCTATTCGTAAGCAATATAAAAAAAAAAATTCTGTAATTTACTCAGTTTAATACCTTCTTTCTCTCTCACTATCGTTTCTCTACTTTCCCCTACGCCACTGTCAAATTCTCAAAGCAATATGCCAAAATGATCTACAGGAATTCCATGTCTGAGCGAAATCCATTGCTGAACTCTGCTACAGGGACCTATCACAACCGAATTCCCACTGTTTCCAAGGAGGGCCTACTACCTAACGGCTATCCCACACACCTTTTGAAAGCATTACTTTATGAAATAAATAATTATTTCATTACTTATCTTGCATTTTTAACAATAACTACTTAACTGTTTAATAAACTTTTAACAAAAAATTTAACATTAACTATAAAGGTACATTTTAGATTATAATTAAATAAATTTAAATCTTTATCTGAGTATTTTGAGTTTTACACAAACAGCTCTAAATTATTTCAATACACTGCAATCCTTTTATACTGCATTTCTTCTTTAGCAATCAACCATCCCTTAAATAAAACAAGATAATCCCTTAATATTCCCTTGATTAAAGAAACTATACCTTAAATTAATACTCCTTAGTTACAAATAGGATATTCAAGCCTCTTTGTTACACAAATACTCTCCTCTATCAAGCTTACGCGGAGATTCTCTTACCTATCCCCCTTATTTAGTCCTCTCTTTGTAATGGAATGGGATTGCTTTGAATTTTGCCTTCAACATCTTTTACTTTTTAGATGTAGTAGACTTTGGATCTCTTGGATTCTTCTTCTAGCTTATCTCTTTGACTAAAGAAACTACCCATTGAATTAAGGTTTTTCCTTGAAAATATCATATCCAAGCCTCCTTATTACGCAAGCATTCTCTTTTATTAGGCTTGACTGGAAAAAAATTTTCTCCTATCACCCTTGGTCGGTCTTCCTTTGGAATGGAATGCCATACTCTAAATTTTTCTTGTTCGTATGCACAGTTCTTTTGATGTGACCTTTGGTATAGGCTGTTCAGGTCTTGTATTCTTCTCCTTATTCTTATTTCTTGCATGCAAGCTTTTCATACATGAAAATTTCATATTTTCTCATACTGAGCTTTTGCCTCTTACCATTGAGTTCCACATGCCTATTACGGTAGTTGTCCTAATGTATGTTACGTAATTAGCTCTCTCCTATGAGAAATATTCAACGTGATCTCTCTCTCTCTCTATCTCTCATATATATATATATATATATATATATATATATATATATATATATATATATATATATATATATATATATATATATATATATATATATATATATATATATATATATATATATATAATTTAAACATGCAAGTATTTGCACATTTTGAAACATAATGTTACTCTAAAAAATTTAAAAAATTATATTGTGCAGAGTCCGGACAGGGAGAACTGTCCGGATTTGCTGTATTTGCAAATACTCAAGTCAATACTCCGTTGTAAGTATTATTGAGTATTTTATGAGTATGTGCTGAGTATTTTGTGAGTATTTGCTGATTTACTATGTATTTTTAGTATTTAATGAGTATTTGTTGAGTATTTACAAATACTCTATAAATATGCAGCAATTCGGACGGTTCCTGACTCCACAAAATAATTTCTCGTGACACATGTATTGTTGTGTTCAGTGCCGGTGCTTGTAGCTTTCTACTTTGTTCTTTAAGCCATCAATTTTTTTCTATTATTTTCACATACATATGTGTTGTTGCTATTCCATTTTGTGCCATTCCAGGTTTCCATAATGCAGATTGCTTCAGAGAACCGAGCTTATATTTTTGATTTAATAAAGCTACATCAAGATGTACCACTTGAGCTAGACAGCTGTTTCAAAAACCTTCTGTGTTCTCCCAACATCTTAAAGCTTGGTAAGACAATTGGAATTATAGTTATCTTCTAAAACAGTTCCTTCATGATTGAAAGACTGAATGCATGAGATGACCCTTCTTTCCATTTCTCAATTCAGGTTATAACCTGCAATGTGATCTTTATCAACTTTCTCAATCTTATGGAGATCTAGAGTGTTTTAGATACTACGAAATGCTGCTTGACGTTCAGAAACTATTTAATGAGTCTGGCGGTGGTCTTTCAGGGTTAGCGGAGGTACATTCATAGTATATAATGTTCCGTTTTATGTTAGTAATGTTTTTCTACTGCAATTTGTTTTCAATTTGCTCTCATCTGTATTTACTGCTAGTTACCTTCGATAAAAGATAGACAAATAATCTTATTATTATATTGACAATGGATTAGCTTCGTGCTTGACCAGAAAGTACTGGGAGCTGGTTTGAACAAGACAAGAAGGAATAGCAACTGGGAGCAGCGACCTTTAAGTCAAAATCAGGTCTCTAACCTACAACTTTACTCCTATAATCCTTGAAAATGGCTAATAAATATTTTTTTATTCATTTCTTTAGATTTTTTTCCGTGTACTGTAGAAACCAAGTGGTACTTTGATGTCCAAATAGTATTAAACACTATGAAGTAAACCACTTATCCAAGTGCTATTTAAAGAAAAAAATCATGAATTTTCCTTTCAAAGTGCACCAAATTATTGTATTGATGATAATTTCCAAGTATAATGCAGATGGAATACGCTGCCCTTGATGCCGCTGTGCTTGTTCACATATTTCATTGCATCTATAATCAGCCTCAGTCTACTTGTAATGAGGTGCGGAGTAAAGTAGAATGGAAATCTCACATAGTAAGTGCCGAGTAGTCATCTTCTGATATCTTCTATGGATATGTTTCTTACAGGCTTATTGAATTCTGGTCCTTGATTATTCAGGTCTCCTGCATGGGCAATGCAAAACGTAAAGAGTAACTCATGTAGTTAATGCTGGGAATGCTTAAAACAATATCATTGCTGGTTACAGTTCCCTGTACGTTCAAAGCATTTCCATAGAACAAGTTGATATATTCCTTAGTCCTCAACGGCTGCGATCCACTCTGTAGCTTTTCACTTATCATGGACAAATTATTGTACATAACTCACATTGAAAGTAGGAGAAAAAAAACCCTCTTCATAAAGTTTTTCCATTGTTAAAAAAGCATGGTGGAGAATGTTTAT
Organism: Dendrobium huoshanense; assembly: GCA_016618105.1. NCBI lineage: Eukaryota > Viridiplantae > Streptophyta > Magnoliopsida > Asparagales > Orchidaceae > Dendrobium > Dendrobium huoshanense. Next base: position 56,038,590 of record CM028353.1, read on the forward strand.
CACACATGTATAGAAATATTGGATATCGTAGTCAATTCAGCAAAGTGCTGACTTGGTATAAGTTATCTTTAATATTTTCTTATGATAGGACTATACAACAACAACAACATCATCAAGCCTTTATCCCAATATGTTCGATCAGCTACATGAATCCTTTTTCGCCAGTGTGTTTTATTAAAGTCAATTTATCATTTAAATCTAATAGAAAAGGACCCTTTCTAATATTTTCTAACCAAATCTTTTAGGTCTATCTCTACTTTTTTTTAACATAAGTCAAATCTAGCATCTCAACTTTCCTAATTGGGTCATCGGAAGGCCTCCGCTTAATATGAACAAACCATCTAAGGCGACTCTTTAATATTATCTTCCACTGGAGTTGCTCCAACCTTTTCAAGTATAAGCTCATTATTATCCTATCTCTAAGGGTAAAGCCACTCATCCACCTAAACACTTAACTTAGTATTATGCTTCTTTTATAATGGTCTCACCACCATCTTTTAAAATTTTCTCTTAAGTTTGAAGGGGAACTTTTCTATCGCACAACAAACCCGATGCATTCCTCAACTTCAACCATCCACAATTTGATTTTTTACATAATGGCTTTGGAGAATTTCTTATCAGGTCTCCATTTCATATCTGATACTCTTCCGTCGTTAGATCAAATAGGTGTACAACGTTTTGGTTGGGTTTTGCCATACTGTTAGGCTTGACATGTAAACAAACCCTCCAACTTGAGACTACTTTTTTTTTTATTCCTTATATATGTCTCTCCGTATGGCTTCTATTACTCTAAATTGTTGTGGGTTAATTAGGTACCATTATTTTGAGCTTGTAAATATCAAAGCTATCAAAAAGCCCTTTCCTTGAAACAACAAGCACTTTGTTTTTAGCTATACCAAATAAGTTAAATTATCATTGTCTCATAGTTGTAACCGCAAGATTTATAATTAGGTACCACTGTTGTAGTTAGCCTTAGTCTATCGTGATCAATCTTTACATTGAATTTATTTTGTTTTAAATAAAGTTAAGAAATTAATATCTTGCATTTGTTTTATATTCCAACTAAATAAAATTTTTCTAACACCACACTTTAAATATATGATATATTGATTTTTTATCATGCATTTTAGCCAACTGAAGCCTATAAATGGAACTTTTATTTGGTCCGGTCACAGGATGTAGCTTTACGTTCGGCCGCCAGTAGAGTCTCGCCACGCGTTCTTTCTATTTACCGCGCGCCCTGACAACCCGACCCGGAACGGACCCAGGATGACACGGTATTTCTTGATTTTGCTAGGTATTGCTCGTTATTGGTCGATTTTGCTCGGCAATAACCAATACCGAGCAAATACCTAGCAATACCGAGCAAATACCGAGTAATACCAAGCAATACCGAGTTGTACCGAGTTTTTTTAGAAAAACTCGGTACAAGAAAAACTCGGTACAACTCGGTATTGCTCGGTATTGGTCTTCACATAGCGGTATTTCTCGTTATTGCCAATCAATACCTAGCAATACCGAGTAATACATCGCAATACGCGAAAATAACATTCCCGGGTTCCGGTCCGGGTCAAGTCGTTGGGCCGCACGGTAAAGAGTAAGAGCACATGACGACATGTTATTGGCGGCCGCACGTAGCTCTACCTCCAGTCAGAGGACGTAATTATTGTTCCTATAAATGACTGATGAGCATAACGAAAATAATGCTTCATTGATGCACAGTTGTAAGATATAGTAAAAATAATCATGCCTTAAGTTTCTCTTATTGAAAATAGAACAGTTTCTTAAAATACGAAACAAATTTTGTCGAGTTAAAGTTTTATTTGGTTTAAAATAATTTTTAGTGAGATTAAGATTTTGTTGGGACAATTTTTTTTATTTCTTTTTAAAAATAATTAAAAAAAAGCTTTATTCAAATAATATTTTTGAACTTAAATTTTTTGTAATAAAAAGTTATTTTAAAACAATAACAAAGGTGTTTCAAATAAAGTCTAAAGTTTTGTTTGGGATGATTATCTTACTAGTGCTTGATTGTTTCAAACGAAGCTTTGGTTTGATTTAGGTTTTATTTTGGCACTTTTTTTCTTGTTTTTTAAAGTAAATTTTTAATAAAAAAAATATTAGTCTAACAAATATTTATGTTATGCTAATAAGTTATTTTAAAAAATAATTTTATAAAGTAACAGGAAACTTGTTTCAAATGCACCCTTAATTTGATCAAATTAGAGTTGCAATAAGCCGAAAATCTTGTGCCCGCTCATTTGTGAATTTAGTGACTTGTATACCTATGAGCTAAAATGTTGGCATGGTCATTGCTTGCATGTCCGCCAAAGTTCAAATTTTGTGCCACAACAATTTATTATTTTGTATTTT